>JAPMOQ010021197.1:0-54584 GCA_026543055.1 Argiope trifasciata | reverse complement strand
AATGGAGATTTTCGAATATTTGAAAAATCTTTCTTTCCTTTTTGATTTATTTATTTTATCACGAACATCAAATGGCTGCTTATATGTGTATATATCATTTACATAACTTAATTCTATCAAAACAAAACGTGTTTTTGTTAAAACATGTGTCGAAAAAAATAATGCAATGCAAAATAATGGACAGAGCGGAAATTGATTAACCCTATAAGTGTATCACGCGCATTTCGACATAGCCCAAAGATGTCTTCAAAGACACGTTGAAGGCATTTTAACGTATTGTAAGGAACGAACTTAAGTTCGTTTTGCATGGATAATAACATAGGGAGTATACTATCCGAAGAATATTTCCGTCGCATTTCAACTTATATCGTTCCTCCTAAAAGTTCGACATCTTGATGAACTGGAGGTGAGTCAATACGATGAATGTTTTACTACTATTTATGGATGTTGCAGGATCTGAGGGTCCGAAGATTGCTTTAGGCTTAGGGCATTGTGATAGTTTCGGCGTTGGGGAGGAAAGAGAGGTCGTTCAAGAAAAGAGGAACAGGAAATTTCCACATTTGTGTGTCCCATAATGCTCTATGTGAAAGATTTAAATTATATTTGGTTTCAATAGTATTTCTTTGATATATATTACTTGATTGAAATGTCGTTTTAAAGTTCTATTGAATTATTTTTCACAATGCGATTGAACTTTGCATTGAAATATTAGGAACTCGGAAGGAACATATTTGAAAAATTGCCATCGACATATAGTTAATATAATAAATGTATTTCTCATTCTTAGTTCAACTAATTTTTTAAAGCAAATTAATACATTTTACGCCAATCTCTACCTCCAATTTTTTTTCTCGTTTAAATTAAGCTGAATTTTGTGTTTTAAAGCAGTCTAAATTTCAAAGAATACAATAAAGTATATTGTTTCTCTTTTCCGATTTATATTGTACTAGCCGTCTTTGGCGACAAGCTGATTCGCCAGGAGCAATACGTTATAAAATTTTCAATTAAATACTTGTGTGTGTTGCTCTCTTTATAACTTCTCAGCCAAATATATTTAAACTTCTATTGTCACGTAACTCATATTATTACAGGCGAGTTACGATATTGTTTGTTGATTGCACTATACATCTCTATGATTCGGAATTAGCTGTCATGGAAATATGTGGAAAATGCCACATTTTATACCTGTTCCATGACATTACATTTCTATTTAAACGCATGCTGAACATAACACTTTTCTCGGTTTCATTTAAAATAAGTGTTAATTTAATTATTCAGTTTGAGTTTCTGTCAAAGGGACGCTAATCACTGGTACACTCTTGACGTGCTCTTGCAGGTTAAATTCTACTTTCATTTTGTGAAAATTAATTGTTAGAAAATTTGGTTACAATATTTTTTTAAAATAATCATTAAAAATAGAAACTAAATTTATAGGTTAAGACATTTTTATCAATGAAAAAAGTCCTTTTTAAGAAGATTTTAAAAGCAGTTTTGTACTGTATTATTTTCGCAAGTGATGGCAGAAAAAATCCAAATGTTAGTTTAATTTTTAATTAATTCAAGTTTTAAAAAAATCCGTCTAGGTATGCTTTTTCATCTTCCAAAGTAAATATGTAGATACTAAGTCATATGGTCTGGTGTGTAGAGTACTAACATACACACACACACATTCATTCATATACGCAAACACATATTCTTTTGATTGGAGCAATTCCGGGCATTGGCTGGCCTGAAATTGATATATTTTTTTAAGGTGGTGAACGAAAATATCTAAAAGAGCCCTTTTTAATAATAATATACCTTTTTTGTATAAACCAGTCGGTTTTAATGATTGATTGTTATAATAGTTTTTGCTAAAAATATTTTGTAGAATATGGCTCACAGAGCAAAGTATGAAGAAATCTAAAACTCATTATTCATCAATACATTTTTTGACTCAGACTACATTAAATATATTTATTCCAATTCATTTAGATCAAGTTAACAGTACTAATGAATATGTATGCCTATTACTAATGATTTTCAAATTAGCCATTTGGCCCGAATTTTAATGCAGATCCTGTATAAATTGAATCACGTTTATCGTAAACAAAAAGCTGATTTATTCAATTAATGATATAGATATTGCAAATGATCATAAAACCTTTGCCCTGCATTTATTTTTTTAGAAAACATAACATTTAAGATTTATTTAATTTCATCATCCAATGACGTGTTGAAAGCTACATTTATTTTTCGATTTAATTTGCAGTTATAGATGATTTATTTTTTAATTTGAACTTCTGTCAATATGAGGGCAACACTTTAATAAAAGCTAAATTTTCCCATTGCTCGTTTATCATTTTTCGTTTCTTGTAAAATTTTATTTTTTTTATCCGAAATATATTGTTGAAAAATATAGTTAAATATTTCTTTGAAAATTCGTTAAAAATAGAAGGTTAAATTATGTAATCCCAATAGTGAAAATCATTGTAGGTAATATAAAATTCAATGGAAATTTGCAGAAAATACAGATGCCAAATAATGCAATATCTTTATATGCTGATACCCGTACTGGCACAAACAGATTTTACGTTCCACATCAATTAAGATGTAATTGATGTGGTATGTGTACCTGTGTATTTGACGAATTACACAGGTTATCGCATCCGTTGATTCGGGGAAGTAGACACCTTGTTGCTTCAAAATACATTTGGCCTAATATGCATAAAGACATTGGTATGTGGTGCAAGGCTTGCATCGATTGCCAAAAGTCTAAAGTTCACTTGCATACTAAGACCCCTTTGGTAAAATTCCCTTTTCCCGATGAGAGATTTGTCCATGTCCATTTAGATATTATAAAACTACCTCTCGTGCGTTGTTATAAATACTGTCTAACTATGATTGATAGGTTTACTAGATGGACAGATGCTGCTCCAATGTGTGACATAGAGGCAGAGACCGTGGCTAGAGATTTTGTGACTACTTGGGTTTCTCGATTCGGCACGCCTCAGAGGTTGACATGTGATAGGGACAGGCAATTTGAATCAGAGCTTTTTAAGACTCTTTCAAAACTTATTGGTGCTCATTTAACTCGTACTGCTTCTTATGCCACCCAATGCAATGGAATGGTGGAACGTCTTCATCGTCCATTGAAGCAGACTTTGACCTACCACCAAGCTGACTGTTTGGATGCACTTCATCTGGTTTTATTCGGAATCCGTACTGTTCTCCGTGAGGATCTCAATGCTTCTGCTACAGAACTAGTCTATAGATCTAGTCTTCGATTATCTAACAGTTGTATAAGGTAAAAAGTATTGATAGATGTCCTGATTATGCAGCGGCTCTTCAGGACTATAAGCTCAACATTTCCTCTTCGTCATGGTTCTCAAAGAATCTACGTTCCAAAAGATCTGAAAACCATGTGTTCCTGCACCGACCTCCTTTCAAGAAATCCTTACAGACTCCATATGAAGGTCCTTTCAAAGTAGTACGACGTCTTCCAAAATACTTTATCATCCTCATCAAAGGGCAAGAAAGGCTTGTTTCTATGGATTGGCTTGAGCCTGCCTTCGTTTTGAACACATCTGAGGAATCAATGCAGCAAGAACATCAGCCCTACCATACTAGGTATGGTAGGAAAGTTATGTTTCGTCTACCTTCGTGAGACTGACGGGGGAGTCATGTGTCGGAACGATTTTTGTTCCTTTATTTATTGTTGTAAATTTATATTTTAAAAAGTGATGGCAACACCAACTTTTGATTCTTTTAAAGTTTTGATTATTTCATGTATATTTAATTTGTTAAGTAGCATTGCATTTTATTGTAAATAATTTTTCTTAAATTAGAACTCAGAGAAGTAGTATTCTTTAAGAAGCCATAAGAACTATTTATTCTGAAAGAATGAATAATTTTCTTCTGCCATCTCCTGGTTCTTATTTTTTTTTAAAATTATTGTGGAAACGAATTCTGAATTCCAAAGAATAAGAAAAGAAGAAGTTGTGTTCTGGCAAAGAGGTCTATATTTATTTTAATCAAACCTTTTTTCCATATCATGGAGTTGGCCAGTTCCGATGTGAGATGGAGTGTAAATTAATTATATTAATGTCGAGAAAAAATTTGGATGCACTAAAATTATGATGAAATCGTAACCGAAAAACAAAGATTAGACGAGAAAAATGTGACGTATTTTTCGTCTGCCAGCTTATTCATTATTCTGCAAAAATTATCTTAAATTATTTCCTGAGAGAACGCTTTAACATTTAAATCAGGTGACTGAGATTTAGCTTCCTTGACATCCATCGGATAGAATTCTTAGTCAATCGATAAATTTTTTTCGATAAAGTGTAACATGTCTTATGTCTTATTTACATGTCGCATTGTCGATTATATTGCCAAAAATAGTGCAAATTAAAAGCTTGATAAAATACAGTTAAATTAAGTATTTGAAAATCTGTGGATATAATCTGCGACATTCATCGCATTCAGTTCATAAAGTCTGTCACTCAAAAGTTGTCGGCAAAATGCGATACCTTATTTACTTGCTGAATTTATGACCAAATCTAGAACAAATTACAAACTAGATGAACGAAATTTTTAATCAAATGTCTGAAAATCTGCAGACTTAAAGTCTTAGACACTCACCGCATTGAATTCACAGCCGGCCGACTAAAAATTGACACCAAAATGAGACTATCACTTTGTCGATATCTTACTCACTTTTACCTCGTCGGTTATATCGCTAAAAGTAGTACAAATTATAAGCTTAATAAAAGACATTTGAATCGAATGTCTGAAAATCTGTGAACTTAACATCTTCGACATCCATTGTATTCAGTTCAAAAACTGTCCGTGAAATACGGAATATTATTCACCAACCACCCTATCGATTATTTTGATAAATATAGTCAAAACACTTATGGGGATATTTCGACCGTATACAATATATTAACTTTTAAAGGTTTCTTAAATAATCACATTTGATAATGCGTAACTCTCAACAACCATTCTGAAGTGGAGGCCACTTTTGCCGATAAAATTGTCAATGTCTTACCGGCGGGGTGTGCAACAGGCTGCCGACAGGAGGGCAGTTGCCTCCCTTACCCCCTGCTACCATTGCCTCTGATTTATATATGTAAGTAATCAACCATAAAAGCATTAAATAATTAAAACCAATTTCCAGAAACATCAAAAATTAAATCGAAACTAATCATGTCGGAATCGAAATTAAAATTTAATTCGGAATTAAATTTTAAGAAGTAAACAAAAATAAAAGCTAAATGAAATAAAACCTATTAAAAAATCTGAATTAAATAATTAAATTAGGAATTACTAAATTAAATAAATAAAACATATCTAAATTAAATAATTAAATTAGAAATTACTAAATTAAATAAATAAAACAAATCTAAATTAACTAATTAAATTAGAAATTACTAAATTAAATAAATGAAACAAATCTAAATTAATATAATTAAGTAAGCGAAACTAACTATGGAAACGAAACTGAAAATTGGAATTAAAACTAAAAATTATTTTGGATTCGAACAAGTTTAAAATTTAAAAATTAAAAACCTATCGTTGTATTTAGAGAGCGCTAGTGTAGCTACTATTAAAATATAGACGAATCTAAATAAATTAGCAATATAAGCCAAGTAAAAAGTAAACTTTAAACCAAATATCTAGCAAAAATTATGATAAAAACTCTTTATTTGTATTTAGCAGTGCAGGGATTCGCAAAGTTATGTTATCAGTGATCGTGGTTAAAAAGAAATTGAACAGTTTTTCCATTCACTATTCTTAGAAACCCTCTGACTTTTGAAGCCAAACAAAATAAACGAAAGCAATAAAATTTGTCTTGAGTGAGGGGTAACTTGTTCCTACCTTTAGGGACTCTTGACCCCACATGACCTTTGGGGAAATAAAAAAAATTCGGTTCAGTGTATTTCATTTGGAAAACCGATGCGTTTTTACGACACATTACACTGAAATATCTAGCTTTTCAAAAGTTTCACAAGTAAAATGAAACCATGCAGAGGATTAATTTGAAGCTGTTACTCTATTTATGCAATAATAATAATAATAAGAAGAAGAAGAAAAAGAAAAACTTTTGAAAGGGCGGAAAAAAAAATAAAGAATTTTAAATTAAAATGGGCAAAGTGACATTCATTCATATTATTAATAATATTATATCATTAATAAATACTCTACCAAAAAGACTACTAAAACATTTATTCATGAGTTTCCTAATTATTTTATAATAATTATTACAACAAACTTGTTTCATTTTTTTAAAAAAATTCAGGGGGGTTGAGGGTTGGATGCATTAAATAACAGTCAAATGCTGAAAACTCTTAAGCACTTTGAAAATTGTTAATAATCCCTGTGATCAGAAATTAAGACTCATTTAAACAACTAATAATTTTTTTAAAAAATGTTACAATTTATAATTTTGATCTTAAAATAATTTATTCTTCCACAAACAAAATTTACAAAAGAATTATATCAATTGAAAATTCAAGAAGACAAAAAAAAAAAAAAAATTCGATTTGCTAAAGAATTAGATTAAAAAAATGTTTAAATTGTTACAAATTATACTGTAATGCTAATAAAGATTGAACGCATCTTTATAAAAGTAGATTTAGAGCCAAAGTCGGTAAATACTTTTTTTAATAAGCTTCAAATAACTTTCAGTACTGAAACTGAAATTCGTTATTCACATCGTTTACATGCTTCTGAAGTTGCAGACTGGCAGGCTGTCAACCTTTTGTTAGAAATTTTTCCAAAATAGGATAGCTACTTAAATTGTATATATATGAAATCTATACACCACATTTTATCTCTATAGCTCACTTCGTTCTATTGTTAACGTAAATCCGACAGACTTTTTCTGAAAGGGATATTGCTTAAAATAGATTTAGTCGAAATATATTTAAGAAATTTTATCCGTCTAACTCAAAGCGTTTATGAGTTATTTTTGTCACAGACTGACAGACAGACGGAACATTTTTCGGAATTTTGTTTTTCAAACTCAGGGAGGTCTAAAATGTGTAGTTTCGTCAAAATATCGAGTTCAAAATTTTTTGATGATTACAATACTTTTCCTTTACTTCGTATACGAAAAGTAAAAAATATTCAACTTTACTTTTACATTAGTAATTTTTAACTGAATATTTAAAAAGATGAAGTTGTTGTTTTTAAAAAGTAACTTAATAATTAATTTTTTTAAAAAAAGCATTTATTATCAATTTTTGCAAGGTTAATATAATTTAGACTAGTCGCCTTTGGCGATCAACCGGTTTGCCAACCTTAATGCTCTTTAAAATTGTCAGTGAAATATTTTATGTTATGTCATTGTCAATTAAATATTTTATGTAACTTGCCTTTTAATAGCTACTGCATCAAAATATTCTCTGAATTTAGGAAGGTTTGCTCAATTTTAGCGATTTGAGAAACCGAGCATTAAGTCTTACCAAACAGAAAACAGCATTTCTTCACTTAAAATTCAGAATTAATGAAACAAGAAACACACATATGAAATTATTATCTTTGAATTTGACCATGAATAGAAAGGAATATTGCGAAAAAAGGCTGTTATCCCCTTAATCATGTTCCTTAATAAATGCCTTGAACAGCACATAATTTGAAGCATATTCTCATAATTGATCTCACGACCTGAAAAGGGTAAGCAAACAATTGTTACAGACAATGGAAAATTATGTGTATAGTGTTTGTTAATATGAATTTGAAGGTCGGGTTGGATAGATAAGATGTATATATCGGAGGTGATAATTTGAATGATCCCAGTAGGCTTAGTTTAGTTATATTAACGTCCCGTTTTGAAGCAACACTAGGGCTATTTTGGGGCAGATCTGATAATTTTGAACCACGGTCAGATGACGAGGATGACACCTGAGCTGGTACCCACCCCTTACCAAACTTTCACACCACACCAGGGAGAGGACGTTTGGCCCCGATGGATTTAACGTGCACCAGACCCACTTACACGGTGGTTCTTCGGTGAAATCAAACCTCGAACCTGTAATAATCCCGTTCCAAAGCCGAGACCTCACCACTAGACCACAGCGGCCGACGGACGACCCCAGTAGGCAAGCGAACAACAACAAAAAAGGTTCTACTGAGAGTGATTTTAAATGCATTTGTAAATAATGTAAAACAAAGTAAAAATCAACATTTCTCAAATAAAAGTTCAGTAATAATAATAAATACTCAAATGAAATTTTTACTACGCTGTGAAATAAGTCAAAATAAATAAATAACTAAAGCTCTTAAGATAGATTTTTTGATAGGATTAAAGTAAACAACTTTTTTTTGCTAAGGACACTTACTAGATTATGCAGTAAATTCGAAAGCAAATTGTTTAGTATTGGTCTTGTGAGAGTCTAATATCCTCTTCTTTTAAAAATAATTTATTTTCGCCTTATATAATTGAATTGTGGTGCCATCTTAATAAGCCAGTAACTGCTCCTAAACATCGGGGATTACTTTTGTATAGGGGATATGTTGCTCGGCTGCAAATCGGAAGATCGCGAGTTCGATCCTTGTGGGAATTCAACCTCCATATTGGCACAATTTCAGACAACTCTATCGCCAAAGAATAATTATGATTCTTTTTGTTCTTTTATTTATTATATTTGGAAATATCTTGGTGCATTTGGAGATGTAAATATTTTGTAAAGACAGGATATCACCAGAGTGAAGAAAAAGGGGACATTTAATTTAACAGTTGTGGACCGATTATAATAAAAACTATAATTAAATTAATTTCTAACTTAGTGTAGAAGAGGTGAAGTTGATGCTCAAAATATAAATTAAATTATGGGATTTATACATATGTAAAAGTGTGTATTATCATTTCAGTAGTTTTTATTAGTACCTTAAATTTAAAAAATCCAACTATACCTAAAATTTTTAAAAGCTAAAAAATATATAAAATAGTATTTTCTTTTAAACAAAAGGCGATGGAAGAACAGAAAAAAGCAAAGAAGATACTACTACTTCATCGATTGAGAATAAAGAACCAATCATTGCATTCCGTCAATGTACTACGACTTTATCCAAGAGAAGATATGTTTTTAATAATTTTATTGTCCATGTGCGTTTTGTTTATTGTGTAGCTTTCTTATTACTCTTTTGTTCTTATAATATGTTGGGTGAATAATTAAACTTTTAATCATGATATGGTCTTTCTCGAAAGTGGATCTTCTCGTAAAACGAATCTTTAGGTACCTAATTAAAGTGTACCTTGGTCAATATTTGGAAGGATATTCACAAGATAGATTAAGTTATGGATTCTCTTATGGATCTGGATCTGTGGAAGATGTTAAATTCAATATTGAGGTGAGAAAAATTATACTTAAAGCTTAAAATGTTTACTTATTAATATTTAATAACGGAGTCTTTTAAAAGCTTCCAGTGCAGTTTGTTTATGCAATCAAAGTGCACATATTTTTGACTGTCGTAGGATTATTTTGCTTCACTCTTAGTTATCAAAAGCTAATTTAAAAAAAATAACAAAAAACATCACAAATTTATGCAAGTTTTTAAAAAAATTAAAGCTGTGCTATTAAAGATTTATATTCGGATTCATAGTTTTATATGGTGATGTATTACTTATGAGATACGATCACTTTCTTTTTGTATGCTTTCTCCTTATCAGGAGTAATAATTAAAATTTTTATTTTTTCTGTAAACATAGAATATTGGTAGAATAGTTGTATATATTTTTTAAAATCTTTTTTACATTTTTTCTCAAAATATCTTAATAAATTTAAATTGGGAGAAGTTTAATAGATATGAATAAAAATGATTGCAAGTTATGAATTTTAAATAAATTTTTAGGGATTAAATTTGTATTTTTGATTATAAGGATGATATCGCTTATAATTTTATATGCTTTAGAATAAT
This sequence comes from Argiope trifasciata, assembly GCA_026543055.1. Lineage (NCBI taxonomy): Eukaryota > Metazoa > Arthropoda > Arachnida > Araneae > Araneidae > Argiope > Argiope trifasciata. The sequence continues at coordinate 44,678 of JAPMOQ010021197.1, read as the reverse complement.
AGGCTAATATTTAATTGTTCATTCAGTATTTTCCAAATTATTTTTAATGTATAATAAAAGAAGGAAAGTTTCTAATAAGGAGTTGTTTTGTAAAGTCTTTTACATTTGGACATTGAATAAAACTATTCCTTGAATTCAAATATTTGGACATTGAATAAAACTATTCTTTGAATTCAATTGTTCATGGTCTTGATAAATAAAGATTTACTGATTTACTCATCAGATATTTTAATATATTCTTGGGTGGTTAGAACTGCAGACAAATATGATATAAATATTTTTATCCACAAGAATTATGGAGCTAATTATTTTTAAAACTATTACTCGGATATATTTTTAATATATATGATTAGACTTAAGTTTGTAACATATTTCTAATGTGGCAACTTTAAGTTTATTTTGTATGCAGTTTTATTACTTCTTGGGAAAACTGGCTTTATGTAAAGATTTATAAACCATTTATGTTTTTAAATTTAACTGTATTGATGATGTATATTTATATTGAAGGACATAAGTGGGAGCTCAAGCCTAATAAAATATATCACAAATTTCATCAAAGATATTCCTACTTACATGTTAAGAATGCAATTGCTTGTCAAATATGAAACAGCAGTTCTAAAGAATATTATAATTAGGGGTTTCTGAAATCAATGTGCATATATTGTATCATTAAAAAAATAGCAATTCTTTTTGCTTTAAGAGCCATTTAACATTTAAATTACTGTTGGATAAGCTTTTACAGCTATTGAAAATAATAACATTAAAACTGTATGTTTTTGAAATGGTCAAAGATAATATAAAAAAACTTAAAAAGAAAATAAAAATTAATGTGTGCTTCAAATATATAAAGCTAGTTTAATTATTTGTTCTCAGTTTTATCTTCTAGTTGTGCTTGCTCTAAGAATAACATATTTGCATATGATGCAAATGATTGTTTACTAAAAATTTTGGATTTTTTTTAATTTTTTATTATACACATGGTACAAGAAGTAAACAATTTCAAGCTGAAACTATAATTTGCTCCCTGATTATCTTTTGAAAATTAATGTTAAAACCTTGGATATTTTACTATTGTAATTATACTAAGTACAGCAAAGATATTATATTTATAAATATGCCAGTACGTTTCTTGAATATGATTGTTTATAAAAATCATTGGTATATGAATAATTGATTTATGATAAATCTTATTACATAAGCTTATTTTATCAACTGATGATTTATATATTTTATAGCTTCCAAGGAAGCTTGCAGTAAGACATAATACTTTTCAAAACAATATTTATTGATAATTATTTCTCATCTTATAAAGTCTGTGTGGCCTATGATGAAAATAAAACATAGTATTAAAGAAAAAATGAATAATAGTAAAGGAGAAATGTACTACAAAAAAGTCAGAAGATTTTTAAAATAAAGATGCTATCCTATTCATCAACAGAACAATGCAAGTCTAAAAAAAACAACAACAAAAAAAAAAAACTAAGACAAGTGTGGTAGTGACAAGAATTTCAAAACATTTGAATACATTTTTTTTTTGCTGCATTTTAAGTAATATTAGTTAGAATTTCCACTTGTATCTTGAAAGAAAAATAAGGGGGGGGGTAATTCTGGTAAAATTTTTATTAATAATAAATGACACTCCACCCCCCCTTCCCTTCCACACTAAATTAATAGTTGAATTTTGAATTCAAAATGTTATGCTCGCATATCACAACAAAACAGAAGAAAAAGCAATGACATATTATCTATTTAGTGATAATTAAGACTAGTAGCTTCATTCAAGATTAATGAAATGCAATTCCACTTTTGAAACAATTTTTTTTTTCAGTAAAAAGGCCTTTTTTTTTTTTTTTTTTTTTTTTTTTTGCAAAGTAAGTGTCAGAACTCATATGCTAGTAGAAGCTGTATCTTCGAAATTTAATATTGGAGTTTGGAATTAAAAAATGAAAACATTGTTAATTCATGCAATGAAGTTGAAGAAAGTAACAATAAGTACAAAGAAAAAGAAGAGAAAGATAAAGGAAATTTTTAATAAAAACTATTTTAAGTATGTAGCTGAAATTTTTTTTGGTGATAGTATTAAACTTCAGAGAAGAAATTTAAATCAGAAGCAGTAATATAAATTGAAAATTAGAGTTGGAAAATTTGATTCTCTTACTTGATTAAACTCTCTTACTTGGACAAAAATAATCCCAAATGAGAGATATGTTAAAAAAAGATACAGATGGTCTATTTGACAAATATGAATTAAAATTTTTACCTTGATGTAGATTATAATCAAACTTTCAGCCTTATTACATAATAAGGATCATGAGTCAGTATTCAAAATTGGAGCAGATGGGAAACAGATAATGCTTATTGCTCAATTTGATGTTTGTACAGCATTTTTATGTGGTGAAATACAGAAGCCTTATTCTTTTGCAGGAATTTGAAAGTTGCTAAGATAACTAACAATGTAGTTTGTATTGGCTTATTCAAGTTCATTATAGCTTGAATAAATGCTTTGGCATTTTCAATTTTTGTTTAAAATTAACTAGATCAATCCAGTTTGATGATAAAAGATCCAAATAAGAAAAGTCATATTATTGAAAATAAATTGAAGTATCATAGAAGAACTGAACTTATAGAACTAAGTGTATCATTAATTCAATTTTATCCTTTCTAGATTTATAAATTAGAACACTGTTTAAAGAATGTATTGAAAATATATAGGAACCACATTCTAAGAGATTTTTTGTTTATTTGTTGATCATGCAAAACTATTGACCTACTTGATTTCTAATCATGTAATGAAACAAAAACAAAACAAAATTATGATAAAAATCCTAAAAAAAAAAAAAAAAAAAAAAAAAAAAAAAAACTTGTTAGGAAAAAGAAGTGGGTTCAGTAATGAGATAAGATTTGACTTGTCTCATGACTTAGGACCTTGAATTAGTTTATACAACATAAGTTATCCATCTTGTTTTGAAAAGGGGGAAAAAACTTTTTTACATAAGACTGAATAAAAGTCAAATATATATTACCAAAAAAACCCCTCAAAATGATGAAAAAAATTATTTACTGACAAAACTAATCCTGTTATCTAAATTCAGTTCTAGAGTAAAGATGATTTCAATTGGTGTTAAATACTGGAAAGTTTTTGACAGACGATTTAATCTTGAAGGTGGGAAAATCAGTTTCATTGATGAGTCAATAGCCATTTCATTGTTTTGTTGTCATTGCTAATAATTATGCTGAAGAAACTGGATGTTTTATATTATGGTATAAAATAATAATAAAAATAACTTTTAAATATTTAATTCACTTATATAACTATCTTGAGAATTTATATTTTATTTGACACATTTTTTTAATTATTTCTTTAACTGTAAAATAATCATAGAGGGGGAAAAATTCTAATAAAATAATTGCAATTGTGAAATAGGAAACTAATATGTCATTCAAATCCTTGCCTATATTATGATTAACTTATGCTGTAAAATATTATTTAAGTTTGTGATTTTAATTTTAATTATTTATTTTTTAAAAGAATTGAAACATGAATGTGTTACATGGAAAAATACACGCATCCTTCAGCAGTACTGTGAATGATGTTTAAAATGTTTGAATACTGGTTTGAATTATGCTTGCATTACAATGCATTAAAATTGTATGTACTTTTGAAAATTTCTTAATTATTTTATATTATTCATTTAATTTATTTGTGATATCATTCATTGTAATGTAGTTGTAGTTGTTTAAAACAAACGTTACAATTTTGAGTGTTCATTTTAATTTATTAAATCCTCTTGAACTGCTAAAATTACTATCTTTATTTTCAGAAATGTGCAAAAATCAATTTTATAGATAAATAAACATTAATATCAAATATCTAGATTGTTTATCTTGTTAAATTCTTTAATTCAATTTCATTGATCTGATTGAATATATTTAAAATTTTCACCATTTAAAAAATTTTTTTAGGCTTTGAATTCCAAAAGTGAAGAATATAAACTTCCTGTAGAATTTGTTGATTGCAGCATTGATAGTCTTTCTTTCCAAGTGCCTTGGATGAATTTTGCTAATAAGAATTCTATTATTGAAGTGAAAGGATTGAAACTGATTGTACAGCCGAAAGAAAGACCTGATGATGGTATGTGTCCTTTTTTCCTTTTCAACAGTTTTCCTTTTTTTATTGCTCATATATTAATTTGTAATTAATTTCCTCCTAAGATTTCTTATTTTATAGATGCAAATCAAACCTAACTAATAATTCCTTTAACTAATTTCTCCCTAATTAACCATCAGTTTATAAAAGGAACCAGTGCTAAAAATAGTCTCTTTCATTTGTCGTGCATGTCTAATAAATCTGGATACTGCTTCAGTTGGTTTATCTTTCTGTGAAAACTCAAATATTTTGACTTAAAATCCCTTCTTCATAACTTCTGATAAATGAGATGATCTTAATTTGTTATTTTAAATAATGAAGATAAGCAGATTTAATTTTACACATTTAGTTTTCAAGTTTATTATATTACACTTACATCATAATAAAAGAAATTACTTCTGTTGACTTCATTGATTGAGATGATTAACTTAAAGCCATCTTTGTTTCTTCACTATTTTAATATCTTCATTACTTTGAAAATAATAGTTCATATAAAAAATAAATTAGTGTAGTTTTCTCTGAATTTTCAGTACTGCCTTATCTTTTACAATTCGGGCAGTTTCAAGCTATCAAACATTTATTGTTTATCATATGTGAGTGTATTTTACTACAAATTTATTTGTGTAGTAGATGTAAATCTACTTAATGCATGTTTTATCTGCTCTGCTCAAATGATAAACTACAGAAAATGTAAAAAGCACATTTTCTGCAGTTAATTGTGAGGAAATCATTTTGCTCTGGAAAGGGATAAACATACAAATATTTTTTTATCCTTCATATCATTTTGTTCAATTTGATTTAATATCTTTTGTAAATATTTATTTGATTCAGGTTTACTTTCCTCTCTGAATGGATTAATTAATCAAATAGACTATTTTTTGGTTTATCTTATATTTTAATAAAAAATGTTTTTCATAATGCCTTATTTATTTAAAATTTCATAGTACTCTATTAATTCATTAAAAATTGAAAAACAATCTTTAATCTTATTTGTTCTGACAATTTCATTAATTTGTCTTTCTGAACCACTTGGTTAATTTATTTTCTTTCTGTTCCAGACCCAATGTTTAGTTCTATGTTTGATTCTATGATGACATCTAGTTATCAATTAGCTGAAGAATACCTAAATTCAAAAACTGATGATGAAGAAGAAGAAGAAGATGAATTTGAAGGTTATGACTTGCCTTCTGAAGGAGCGGGAGGCGTTTCAAGTGTTGCAAACCTCATCAATGCATGTAAAGTATACTTTGATAAATATTTCAACATGTATGTGTATAATATAACCTTTTAGTAATTTGTTCTTTTTTTGCATTTCATTGTGTTTATTTTTACTATATGTGTATATTGTATAGTTAAAAAGTTGTGAACTTTTCAAGTTTGTTACAAAAATTAGTTTTTTTTTTTTGTTAATGGGTTGACAAACTATTATTGAAAATAAATTTATTTATAATTTTATTAATTGTAATTTTAAAAACTTATGAGTTAATAAAGATATTTGCACTTAAAAATTATTATGTGTAGTTCATTCTCTATTTTGTCTTAAGAAAATTTTATTAAGATCAAATAAATAATAAATTTGCTATTTTTTTAAGGCTATTTTTGCTACTTTGTTTTGAAATTAGCCTTCTTTATTTCTACTTTTCAGTTCTTGCAAATTTAAAAGTCAAATTTATTGATTCAATGAAAATTTTATTAAGATCATATTAATAATAAATTTACTTTAAGATGAGCCTTCTTTATTTTTGCTTTCCAGTTTTTGCAAATTTAAAAGTCAAATTTATTGATTCATATTTGGAAGTCCGACACATTCCTGATCCTGATTCTCCTGGTGTGGCATTTCAAATCAAAATTGCATCGTAAGTGAACTTTTTTGTTTTTTCCCTACCTCTTGATATTTGTATATTTTAATTTTTACAAGTATGAGAACTTGAAATTAAATCACAGCTTTCAAAGATAGATGCACTTAACTAATATTTGATATATTATTGTTAAAAAAATTCTATAACAAATGTGTCAAGGTTGTCAGGAGGATGTGTCAGGGTTTATTGTTATAGACATATAAACAAAAAATATTATAGAAAAAAATATGGATGAAATGTTCTAATCTTTATTCTAAATTTCTGTTTATTAAACATTATTATGTTTAGCAAATAATAAAATCCGATACTTTTCCATTATACCGGCACAAATCTCGTCAAGCAGACTTTTTGGCGACAGCACACAGTTGCCATTTTAATGCAGGTAACAAAATGGCCGTGACTTTCTTCAAAAAATGTGACAGCAAAAGGTTACCGTCGGCAATATTCTGTTTGGCGGTTGCATCATTATTGCCGACTTTTCGCTTGTGCCAGTATAATGGAAAAGTACCTAAAATTCTACAGTAATTGATTTTTTAATACAATATATTATTTATTTAACTTTAAAAAAATCTTTTAGTGCTGATTATTTTGATGAAGCTGGTCAAGATTCTTCATTACTTGGTAACAAAACTGATAGTGAAAAATATGATTTTGAACTTCAGGATTATTCTATTAAAAGATTAGTTCTTGAGGGTATGAGTATGTTTACCTCACAGTGCTCTGCTGAATCCAAAACTAAAAAAGCAACTGACTATATGGTAAGATCCGAATTTTAATTAATTTTTCTTGTAAATATTGCTTTTAAGAAAGTTAAGTTAGCGATGAAAATTGTGTAACAACATTTTAAAATTCTGCTTAACATGTTCTTTAATGTAATAGCATGCATTAATTAATAACAATAGAGTTGCACTTAATTTTATGGAAGCCACTTGTAAATTTTTCAATGCAGTTCTTTGAGAATCACTGAATACTAGTATTTGATTAGTTTTATGTTTTAGTATTATTTAATGCTCTGTATTTCGTATCGAAAAATTTGTTTTGCTATTAAAATAGCTCCAGGTTTTTTTTGTGTGTATTTTAAAAATAAAATAAAAATGCAACTATATTTTAATCATGCAATGAGAAATTGGTCTGTATCTGATTTACTGATTTTAAATATAAAGATGCTTAAATTTGTTGTAAAAGTTTTTTAAAGAAAAGGGATATGAAAGTGTTTATTTGTATATTTTCTGGTATACTGATGATTGTATATTTTCTTGTTTAATTTGCAAAATCATTTTGAAGGTTTAAGGATGAAATAAATGGACTCACAAAAACTTATAAATATTCATGGAATGTTGCAGTTTTTGCTTGCTTATTATATTGCAATAAATATTTCATTACAAATAAAAGATTCATGTATAAAATATATTATTGGTTTTTAAAAGTGTTGACTGTTTTTGTTTGAATAATGAACTGAATTTTTGAACTTAATTAGCACTTTTTTTCATATCAATTAAGCTCAGAAATTCCATTTCAGTTTCTGAATTATAAAATTTAAATAAAAATTAAATTTCAAGACTGAATTTCTTAAGAACAAAATCTTATTATATATAACAATTTTTTAACAATTTCTGGCTATTTATAAACTATTTATATGCAAACATGAATATGTAGATTATTAAAAATCATTGGAATATTTAAAAGATAATTTAATAATAGTGTAACTTGACTAGTGTTATTAAAGCATGTCTTTTAAGTAACATTTCAAACCTTTGAAGTTTTTATTATTGCACGAATTCATGGATCAAATATGAGCATTACCATTTATTATTATTTTTTATTTTTCAATGAAATTTCTTCCATTTTATGTAGATTAATTGCTTTCAACAATTTTTTGCGTGCTAATTGTAAAATATATGTTATTGCTTAGGATCCTTCCCAATTTGTGCCTGGATCACCAGAAATGCCACCTACACATTCCTCCTTTCCCGTGAAAAAAACAGAGGCCAGGCTGGAATTAGATCCCATATTAATATCTAAATTTGTTGGAAAACAAGAAGTGAGACTGAAATTGAAGCAGAAGCAAACAATTAGTGGTCCAAAAGTAATAAAATTAGTATTTTCTTGTAAATTATTATTAATATTATTAATAGTTTTTCATTTGTAAATACTTCAAATATACTTATCTTTTTTTCTTTTTTTTTATCTTCTCTCTCTTAACCTAAAGGTTGATGTAGAATTCAGTCTTGGTTCTTTGAATTTATATCTTATTCCACAACAAGTTCATATTCTGTTTGAAATTTTCTCGGAACTTCTGAAACCAGGTATATATATATATATAATGAATTAACATTTTATTTTTCCAGTACTATTTTATTAGAGCAAGATAATTTTATTTTTGCTAAAATTTTGGAATAGTTGAATGAGTTTTAAGAAATTTAAAATTGTCTAGAATATATTTCATATTCAATGAATCTTTTCCTTTAATAATTTAAATTGGGTGCTGATAAGTCAATTAAAAACAATTTTAAATTATTTATCAATCAATAATACATTTAAACATTAACGAATTTGAATGGTATTTCTTTGGAATCCAGTGCTCCAGGCAGAAATACAAATTTCAATGTAATTATTACTGAAACCTTGATAGGTTTTATCTCAATAATTTGTGAAAAGTTATTGAATTCTGTTGTTTCCTCAAAATATTGTTTTCTTTTAAAACATAAATAGTTCAACAAGAAATTAAAATTGTTTGTTTTTGTTACCTTTGTTAAAAGACAATTTAATTATATAATTTCAAGAAAAGATGAAATGGGCAAAAACGAATTAATATTTGGTATGTAATTATAATATGTTGCTATTATTAATTTTTTAAATGTGTGATTTCACCTTTACCTTGCTTATGGGGGACTTGATGATTGATATCGAAATGTAGGAAAATAATTAATGAAGAAATAGGGGAAATCTTAATCACGATGTATTACAAATAGAAAAATCAAAATATGTTGAATAGTTATACTGAAATGGTGAATTATTTTATTTAATTTGTAATAATTAACATTTTTAATTTTTTAAATAACAATTTTCAAATAAAAGAATCAAAAAAACTAATATATGCTGTGATTAAAGATTTGCAATGGTATATAAAAATCTTTATATATAAATTTGTGTTCATGTTATTTATCCTTTAGCTATATTATGCTCATTTAATGATTCAAATACTCTTTATAAAAATTATCATTCAAAATTTTATTAGATGAAAAATAAAATTTCAACTAATTTGACATTCGACTTTCATTAATGTTTTCAATCAACAGCCCTGTAAACTGGTGATGTAATGTGATCAACAAATTTGATAATGTATAAATGGCTAAAGATGTTGAATTGCCTTTTAATGCGGAAAATACTTTTTTCTTTTCTACAGTATCACTGTTGCAAGCTATGGACAAATAGAAATTGTTTTAAATCACTAATCAAGCTCTTGTTTTAGGCTCTAATGGTGATACCAAACGAAAATTACCCCTTTCTGTTGCAAACAAACCTATGAAAGCTGCTGACTATGCTTTAGTTGAGCAAGAGCTGTTGCGACAACAGCAGAGGTTGGAGGGTCCATCTAAATCTCTAAAGAGCCAGCAAGGCTGGTCGTCGCACTCTTTAGGTAACTCCTTGGTGTATTTGCACTGTGCTGGTCTGGGTTGCCTATGCTTGCAAAATCCTTTTGAGCTTTTAGAGAATTCTGGTTCCTTTTTAGTTTTAGATGAGGTGGTTGGAATATTATTCTTTGATTTTTTTTTTTTTTTTTTTGATATGCTAAGGCTTATAACTCTTTTAAATTTATTCCTTATTAAATTCTCATCTATAATATCTAATTCAAATGCTTGTTGAATGCATGTTAACCAACTAACATTGATGTGTATTCTAAACTATTCAAGATGTTATGTTAAAGCATAAAATTTTATTGCCATAATTTAATTGCAGATACCATGTTTTTAAAATGTATTTAAAATTAATGTATTATATACAACACAAAAATATATTGTACAAGTTTATGCAATTTTTTATGTATAAAATTGATGGTTTTTAATCAATTGATTGTAAAATAAGCTATAATAGGACAAAAAAATAATAGTTAAACCTAACTCAAAATCATTTATCTTAATGCATGTAAAAATGAATGATTTAAGGCTCATTAAGAAAATTATCTTTTAAAAGTACTATTTTTCGATTATTTTGTTTTTACACACACACAAAATATGGCTGAGGATTAAATTTCTCAATTTTAATCTTAAATTGTTTTGTTCAGAATTCATCAAGTTGGTCAAAATAAATCAGCTGAACTCCAGAGCTAAATTTTGGAGTTCAAATAATTTATTTTCTTTGAATTTTTGTTAATTTTTTAAATTAAAACTAATCTGGTGTAAATTATTCTTTAATAATTATGACTAATAATTATTCTTTAATATTAACTATTTAATGGAACTCATTGTTTGCATAACAGGTATTTAACTTATTAAGAAAATTCTTTTTTTCCCCCCTTTTCTCTACTTATATTTGTTAAGTATAGGATAACTATAAAAAGCTGTACTTGTTTTTCTCATTGTTAAAATTCATGATTTTATACGTTATGTATCTAGATGTGAGTTTTCCACTGTATTATGTTGTAAAGTTTGATTTACTAACTAACATAGCATGCTAATACTAACAAACTTACTATTACAGATTTTATTTAAATGGTACATGTGATAATTTTTCTATGTTCATGGTTATCTTTTATTATATTATGCTGTATGCATGTTGTTTTTATGGACATTTCAAGTAATTTCATTTCTAAGTCATTCTCAGTTTTTGTTAGCAAATTTTCTAATCATAAAATAATTTATTTGATATTATTCTTTATTTGTTCAATCCACGAATATCTTGATTGGACATAATTTTCATTTGATAATTTTTTTCCCTTTGAAAAGCTTTTCTTTATTACATTTGGCACTTTTTTGTTTTTTATTATTGGCTTATTTCTGTATTGAATGGAACCAGATTCATAATGACTTGAATAGGATCTGAAATGCCCTAACTTTCAAATTAATGTCCTGAATGTGAAGAACTGTGAGAAACTGTCATCTACAGGATTTGAGGAAGAGTGGAGTTACACATTAACAGACATCGTAATAATGAAAATAAATCAATTTATTTTGCCGAAATTGTATAATGTAGGAATATTTATATTATTATTTTAATTTATTTAATGCTATAGGTTTGTGAATATGCCACTTGAAAATTTCTTTGCTTCTGGTGATTTTAGCATCCCAAATATATTTAATTTGTTATTTTTGAGTGAGTTTTGTCCAAAAGCTTTAATTTAAGGTTGCCAGTGGTATATAATTGTTTGTAATTCGTATTGCAAAATATTAGTGTTATTTCTATTAAAGTATTAGCATAAAAAAATATAAAGATTTTTTTTTCTGCTTTTAACTAGTATTTTGGTTTAATTTCTTGTAAGTATATTAAATTTTTGAGACAGTATACACCATAGTAATAAATTCTTATTTTGTGCTACATGAATGAAGGCTTCTTTTCCTAAGAATAATATAAAAAATAAGATTTGTAAAAAAAAAATGCATTTTTATTCTTCATGTTATTGTATTTCAATACTCTGCATTTTAATATATATTTGATTTTCTGTATTTTGTAAGATTTTTGTTTCAAGTTATATTTCAAGAATTTTTTAATATTTTGTTTCAAGAAACAACAATTGTTCACTTTAAACAACAAAAAGATATTTTAGTAAATAATATTGGTTATCCTTTTATTTTTTAAAATAATTTTCAAAACCTTTCTGTAATTTATAGATGAATCAGATGATGAATTTCAGCTGATGGCTATGCATAATAAACGATATGCTGATGCACACAACTGCACTGTGTTGAATGAGGCAGATTCTTTATGCAGTAGTATAAGCAGCGATACCAGATCTGATTGCACAGGTATTATATAATATTAAGTCGTAACTTAATAGCAAAAATAATTTTGTAACAATTTGTTTTTTTAAAAAAAACCTTTACTGATTTTAGATTGTTTTAATATAAATTTCAGGATCCGTCAGTAGTAATCACAGACTGTCTAGGACAAGAGGTGAGTTATTTATGCTCCAGTATTAAAAGATATTGTTGTCCATATCTTAAATTAAGAATTTGTGTTTCTATTTATAAATTTTAATATTGAATTAAAATAAATTTAAGAAATGTTTAGTAAAAGAGTTTTATTGTAATTAATGTAAATACTTAATTTTTGAAAATCAAGACTTTTGTGACAATGTAATATATATATAATATTTATTCATTTGTTTTTTAAAAATTAATATGGCTTTGTTTTCTTGCATCTTTGGATAATTTATGCATTTTAATGAATGAAAAAAATATTGAAAATATTTATTAAAAAAACATATGATCTTAATATTCAGCTCATTAATATTTAAGTTTTGTTCATCAAAATGTGTTTTTAAATATGTTTTATCCATCTGTCTTGTTGCAAACATTAATTTATTCTAATGCTAAAATAGTTAAGTTTAGCCAAATCCTTACATTTTCTTGTGGTAATTTAACATATTTTTTTCTCCACATTAAACTAAAAGTTTTCATTTAAAATTTTGTTTGATTTTTGAGTATTATATTTATAACAATATATAGGCATACATGTTTTTTCTTTTTATTGTTATTTATTTTTTCTTGATAGTTATGATAATGTTACATTTCACACTATGTAGTTATATCTATTTTAGATTACATATACATCACTATTTAAATACTTTAAAAATATCTGAGATTTTCTGCTAGAATAATAATAAATATCTCTTAAAAGTTACAAGTCTGATAATTCCTGTAATAAAGTTTTTTATTCTGATATTTATATTTAGTGTAAAATAATCTCCATGGGAAATGATATATCTGTGTTTAGCTATTGATTTTATGAACTAGGAATTTTTTTATTTTCTGAATCAATCATATTCTTTTTCCTCTGATTCTTTGTCTGATTTTTAATTTGAATAAATTATGTGTTATGATATGATACATGCTTTATTTATTTTAATTGCCATTGCTGATAGTTATTTGTTGATATTTTCTCGATATTAAAAATGTATATGAAGTAGCCTGATGTTATTGAGCCTAGGTTGGCTCACATTAAGGCAATCATAATTTATTTATCTTTGCAGGACTTTTATTGTGTATTTATTTTTGTATGTAAATAAACTATTGGGTTCTGTGTACCTAAAAAAAATTAATGCATTATGTTATTGTATTCGTTGTGAAGTTTTTTAAAATCATAAATCATACCATTTAAGTATTGAATATCATTCTGCAAAATCCAATCATTGATTGGTTATTTATATTGTTCATTATAGACTAGATTTAACTTAAGTGTGCGATTGTAATTTTTGTAATTACATGCAATTATTTTATAGAAATTATATGCTTAATTTTGATGCTTAGCTTTGTTAATATATGCTTATATGCTTTGTTATTAATTTTTATTATTCTCGACTTTTTTATGGATTACATAAACAAAGTTAAAAACAGCATTACTTTTGTAACTTGTGATGAAAATATTATATATATTATAGTTATATATGTATTTCTAGGGTCTACTGTGCAAGCAATGCTCCAAGATCAAATGTCAGAACTATCTTATTTTCAAGGTAGTTTTAGTAGTTTATGTGTAATCATTCTTCATGATGATAGTGTTCATGAATCATTGAGTAGAAGCTCAGATAATTCTTCAAAATCTAGTTCTAAAAGGTCATGTTCCCTGAAAGAAAGAGCAGAAACCTTTTTTAATGATTTACATTCTTTACAAATGAATGGACTTGATTTCACAGATTTTTCTGCCACTAAAGAACCTTTATCAAAATTGTGTGCAACAAATCACTTAAGGTAAATTTCATTCTTCTTGTAATATTTTGTACAAAATTAATGTATTGTATTATAATTATTATTTGGAACAAAGATTACATTTTGTTCCATCAGTTTAATTCTGAAAGAATAACACTTCAAATTGCATTTTACTCAAAACTTTTGAATGTGGAGTTCATATATTATATTTTTATACCTCATATACAACAACCCCTTTTTAGTAATTCTTTAATATGCTTTGACTTAATAAGCATAAACATTTGTTTTAAACTAGCTTTTTTGTAATATAGTATCCATTTTCTTTGTACGCTTATCTGATTTAAATGCCTTTCTTGCTTATAACATTTAATATCTTAAATTTTATAAATAATGTAGAAAAATTCTTAAAACAGTTTTTTCTGAATTTCATATTGAATTTTAACAAAATCCCTTAAATAAAATTTTAGCAAATATTGAATTTTAGCAAAACAATATTAGAAATCATCTTGAGATGTTTTGTTATGATTATTTTTTACATAATACATTGAAGAAATGACAATATTTATATAATACCTGTTTTCAGATTGATGGCTTCTTCAGTTTCTGTTAGAGGAAGCAAACGATCATCTTCTGCACAATGCACAAGTGATTTCTCTCTCACTTTGGCAAAGTTTGAAGTCTTAGAATGTTTGTTTAACTCAGCAAATGTAGCTAAAAAGTTACAACCCTGTGTATATGTTCCAGTAAGTATTGAATTTTTGCTATATTTGTTAAAAGTTTTTGTAATTAGATCAGAAATTTTTGCATATATTGCTCAGATTTATATGAAATATTGCTCTTTTGATTGATATGAGATGTTCAGTGAGCAGTATATGAAAGGCATTCATTTGTATTACTTTCTTTGTACCTTTAAGCATGTCTGCAATGTAAGCTGATTGACATTGAAGTTTAAGTTGATTGATGTATAATTAAAATCTTAAAAAGTATATAGTTTTTAATGCATTTCATGTCACTAAAAATTATAATGGTAATTTTTCTATAATTATCCATTTAATATACTTATTTTATATATTTGAAGTTGGATTTTCATATTTATTATATTTGTTGTGAAACTAGAAAATTGAATCTGAACACAGCATTTGGAGATGTGTTTAAGATTTTGATCAGAATTTTTATTAATGAAATAATATTGTTGATTGAATGATTTATTATATTTTAGTGTTTTTGTTTCTTTTGCTGAATAAATTAATTATTGCATAGGCATTTCATATATATATTTTTCTTTTAAAATATATTGCAAAACTGAATCCTTTCTTTATTTAAATTCAACTTCAATCTTTTTAGTATTAATCTACTTTGAACAATGGATTTTGTTAGGTTTTACTTCAGATCAAGCTGTTTAAGATTCATAAAACATGTAAAATTTGTTTTAGTAAAGTGAATATTACTTAAAGAATTTTCTTATTTATGATATTTAATTAATTTCTTTGATTTGTATTTAATTCAGTGAATGATTGTTTGCAGATTTTAGCATGCAATCAACAAATAAGCATGGATGACGGGAATTCTGGAATTTTTGAAGCCTGTTTTGGTTTAAAATATCAGCAAGTTGAGTATACAACCCAAGTTAGTATCATATTCTTTCATTATTTTCCTATTGATCTTCATATAATTTAATTTTAAAATTTGATGGCATTTTTATTTTGAATTTTTTTTTTCTAGAGTCGTTTTCTCAAACCTCCAGCCAATAAATTAGATATACAATTTGGTCCCTTGTCTTGCGAGATTGACATTTCACTGACTGATCGTATTCAAACACTCCTAAATTTTCAAGCTACCTCAAGTCAGCTGGATGCTAGAAATGATTGGGTAAAGTTTCCCCTTTAATAATTATTTATAATTGCCTCATATTTTTGTAAACTATTTTTACTAATAAAATATAGCACAGACCATTTGATTTATAGCTACCAAATTTGGAGTAGATATACTTTGGAAAGTAGGAATTTGCATTTCAAATTGATTTTTGGACAAAACTGAATTGTTAAGTTATTTTAAAATTTAATTTTTTATATACCAATATCAATTTAGTTGTCATACAAATTTTCCTTAAATTTAAGGATTTTTAAAAATATTTTGAATAACAAATTTCAATACAGTGAAATTCATACAGATTTCAATGTTTCATCAGATATTTAATAGCCTGATTTTCTACTTTGTTGCAAGCAAAAGAAAAATTTTATTTATTACCTGTGTAATTTGTGTGAGGAATCAGAAAGTTAGATTATGTTTATGCAAAAGACTGCAATTTGATCAGTCAGACACTAAATGCCTCTGTGATGCCATGAAACTTGATTCAATTTGAAATGTTCATATATGCAATAAATAGGTGTAATGCTGTTAAAATATTATGACTGATATTTGAATGCTTAATTCTACGCATTCTGAAAATTTTATGGTTGCTCAATGATTCTATGATTGCTTAAAAATACCAAAAGGTGGACATAAACTGCAAACTGATAATGACACAAATGCACTGATGTTGTGCTTGAAAACTATCAAAACTTTTTGGTTATATTTGCATTTAATGTGCAACATTAACTTGTCTTACATTTAGTGGAACAACACTAAAAATTTTTTTACTTAGTTTTTGCATTTTATGATATCAACAGAATAAGGAAATGTCCTAAATTTGAACATGCAAATGAAATACTAATTAATTTCTGTAGTGATTATGATTGCCGTGAATAGAAATCCGTTACCTGATTGCAATTTCTGATAATGTTGTCAATTAATTGCATAGCTAATTTTGCCTATTGATCATGTAAAGACTTTTAAGTCCATTTAGGATATGGAGAGGGGTTTGGAAGCAGCAAAATGCATTATAATATCCTTCTTACATTGAATGAGAATAATCTTAGAATGTGTTGACCTATTCTGTACCATTGTTGACCATTTCCAAACTGTAATTTCTCTAAATATCTTATAATACCTTACTTACACTAAATGAAAATAATTTCAGGAGAATTTGTTGACCATTTTCAAACTAATATTCTACTTGCACTGAATGAGAATGATCTCAGGAGAATGTGTTGACCATTTCTGTACCATTGTTGACCATTTTCAAAGTGTAATTTCTCTAAGAAATACCGTAGAATACTCTGCTTAAACTAAATGAGAATAATTTCAGGAGAATGTGTTGACCATTTCTATACCAATGTTGACCATTTTCAAAGTGTAGTTTTTATCAAACTTTATCTCCGTCTGAAATATTAAAGGTGGTGTGAATTATGCCGGCATATGGATAAATAATAAAACAGTTGTGCCTACACCTTTGAGCATTGAAAGTTCCTTATGATAACTGTTTTAGTTTGTGTACCTAGCTAAAGGTACTCTTTCTTATACAGAATCACTACCAGTGTAGACCTTTTCTTTTATATTTGATGGAAAATGTTGAATGTTTACTTCTCAATATGACATTACGATTAATGACTTGATGATGACCTGACCACGCATCTAATTTAAATATTCCCACCTGTGGTAACAGGTGTACAGGATAATCATTTAGCATGTAGGTCTCGCAGTATTTTGCATATTGAAGTAGTTGTTATTGCCCTTTCTTTAATATAAATTAACTGTGATTTAAAATAGAATAGCAGTAACAGTCTTATTGGGGTAAGAATTAAGTCACTAGTATTAATCATCTGAAGAAGTTGTGACACTTTGCTTGCCTTTAATGATAGTAATACAACTATTGATTTTTCAAGAAATTGAGAAATATACTACAATCAGCCTATCAAGAAACAGTCATCTAACCATTTTGCAATGCTAAACTGTTAGCTGTCTGAAAATTATTTACTATCTCAGTGGTGGTTTCCTCCTAAACAACTTGTTTTAACCCTTTGACTGCTAGGGACATGTATATGTGTTCTGTAAAAATCGTTGATGTGACATATGAAAGCTAGCCATCAGTGATTCAATATTGCTGGATCATGCTGCTCACATAAAGCACTTTAATTAGAACAGTTAGCTGTCGAAGAATTAAGTTGTATCATATTTATATGACGTGATGAAGTATAGGTGTGCCAACACAATTTGCTTTTATTTGTAATGTATTCAAATTACAAGAATTTTGAATTATTTTTGACCAACTTATTACAAATTTTCAATTTGTTCTTGTAACTTTCGGAAACCAAAATATTTTGTTAAGAAAATCACAAATGCCAAGATAGGCATAAAAGAATTGATTAAAATAAAAGTATTAAAATTCTCTGCAGATAAGTTGTTACCATAAATAATTAATATATAATATTTTTAATCATCACTTTACTGATTATTTATTATATTGCACACTTAAATAATAAATAAGACTTTGAATTTTTCTTGCATAAGCAAATGTTGAAACATTTATCTCTCCCTTCTTTCTTTCTTTTTTTTTTTTTTTTTTTTTTTTTTTCTTTTCTTTTTTTTTTAAAATTAATGATTAGAGATATAGAGATCTTTTCATGGTTAAGAAGCATAAATGACTAATTTTTTTGGTTGTATATATTTTATAGTTGATTTTTTAAAAAAATTATTAAATTTTTCTATAGGTTAAAATTAAGCAATCTTCTAATATTAATTTCAAATTTCATATCCATGTTTAGTTGAATATATTTTTGTTTAATTTTGATTATGCCTATGTACATATTATTGATTCTGAGGCAATTAGTTTGTCTTAAATCATATCTAATCTCCTAGCTCTCTCTCTTTTGTACATTTAAAAAATTCTGGAATAAAAAAACATTTTAGAATAAAGTGCAAAATTATGCATTTATGAAATTTCAGAAAATTAATCCTTTTCGTAAGGGTTTGAATTATATTTTCTTCATTTCCTGTCTTTTTTTAATTGTCTAATGAATTTTCTCAATTTTATTTCAAAATGTTTACAGAAGGATTCAGAATCTACTAGGTCTTCACCAATAACTGAAGTTTCTGTTTTTAGTCCAGATTTGACAATTCACTTAAGGTAATCGTAAAATGTTTTGATGGATTTTTTTTTCATGATTCATGCCAATGATTTTTTTTACTAATGTTATTAAACATGTGTTCTCCTTTTTGAATTTTAAATGTTGCATTGTGTTTTAGATTTCCTATTCCTGATTTGCGTTCAGTGCATGATATGGATCGTGTGCCCTGGTGGCAACAGAATTTACATCCAGAAGTTTTGATCATAGAATCGAAAGATGTCACTTTGATGACAGCTGTTGATGGTGATGCAACTCAGTCTAAATATGAATTCCAGTGCAGGGATCTTCATGGTAATACTTTTAAACTTGTATGTGTGCAAATTATTACATTAGTTAAAATACTCATCATTTTCACAATTTTGAAATTTAATTTTTTTCTGATATTTTATAATCAATTTTGAATAGCAACATTAAAATTTATAGCAATGCAGCTCATTAATTGCCATGCTTAATTTGAACAGCTCATTTAGTTTAGAGGGAAATTTTCATAAGCACCAAATCTTGATAGATACCTTAATTATTCTCAAAACAATCATGACTGGTTTTTACTTGCATCTCGAGATTTATGTTGTAAAATATTGTTTGTAATAATGTAGTCAGTATTTTTTGAAGAAAATTCAGAATTATTTCCCCCCTTTCTATATGACATTTATTTTTAAATTTTAAAAAAGTATAGGAAATTCTTATTTTTACTTATGAAAATTATTTTCTCTACTTCTGTTTACTGTACATAAAGTTATGCATTTCATTTTGAAAATTATAAATGCATTTGTTGAGAATTTTCCAGCAAATAAATTGTTATGTGGCCATTTTCACTTTTAAAGTATTGATGTTGTTAACTCCTCACACAACACATTGACAGACCATATTAGTTATTCCTCACCCCACATTCATTTGGACAATTAATTACTCTTCAAAATAACACACCATGTTATAAACAAACTTTTATTACGACACACACAAAACAGAATAGAACGGCAATAAATACATCCATATCTAGCATCACGTGATTGCGTTGAGTCACATGATTACATTGAATCAGATGATTGGGTGGGATGGAGAAGGCGTGCGAACAGACTTGATTTAATTTAACTAAACAAATATTCTCCTTTTATTTATTAAGTTCCCTTTAATTTACAGTAAAGATTAATGTCTGCTTAGCAAAATGAAAATGAAATATAGTTAATAAAATTAATATTAATTTATAGTTAATTAAAATTTTTGCCCTTGTAGCTTTATTTAAAGAAGCAGAGAATGAAGAGCCTGTTTCTTTCCTTCGTGTTTCTGTTGACCCTGATGTAGATGAAGTTGCTCAAAAAAATGGTTTTGGTTTACCCAGGTAAATCAAATGATAATTTTAAGATTTATTATTTGTTGATTCAGTACTAAACTGTATATAATTATGTATGTTGTACAAGTTATTAACTATTTATTAATAATTTTTCTTTAGTGCTTTTCTGTAAAGTATTAAAGTGCCTTTATAAATTACAAAAGATCTGTCAATCATAAATTTCTCATTAAAAACACTACTCATTCTTCCATAATTTATGACTAATAGCAATTAATTGAATTTTTGTTTTCATTTTGTAACATTTTGAAAACATAAATTGTTTTTGATAAAGCATTTATTTTAGTTATAAATGCTTTGATAAAGCATTTATTTTAGTTTAACATATTTCTAAACATTTTTTTGCTGAAAGTCTTACATTTTTAGTGTTTTCTTATACATCATAGACATTTGTAAGATTGATGACTTAATTTTTAATTACCCATTCCAAAAGACATAAATATGCTGTTTATAAATCAAAAAAGTGCTTTTACTCTATGAAATATTTATCTGAAAAAATTACTTTTTATTTAATAAATTAAAAATTGCTTGTTAAACTTTAAATGGTTAGGAAACATTGTGTCACAGAAGGTTCACATAGATAATGAATATTTTATTATGCAATTTTTGCAGAATTTGATAAATTTTTTTTAAATATATTTTTCCTCTGATACTCATTAGTAAATAAGATTTTTGTCTTGAAATTTAATTTACTTTCATTGTCATCAAATACTTAGTTATGTGCTTTTCATCCATTGTTGTAAGCTAAAGAAGAAAGATTCTGTTAAATATCTGTATAATTTATGTGACATCTAAAAATGTGGGGTTTCCTTACCACAATGTACAGAAGTTACATGAAGTTGATATTTTTGTTTTTAAAAGTGCTGTGGTGTTATGGGATTGTTCTCATTAGAAAAGTTCATGCACACAATACATAGAGTAAGACAATGTTAACCAAGACAATTAAAAAAATACAATTTAAATTTCAAACAATTTGGTGGAATCATGAATATGAAGTTATATCTAACTATTTATCTGAAAACAAATATAAACTATACTCATGTTCAACCAACTGGTGGCTGGAGGCAAGTAATTTTTAAATAATATACCCAACACTTTATCTTGTGCCTGGAAGAGCAAAGGATGTTAATGTTATGATGAGTATGTTTTTACATTAACTCTTTTTAACTCTTTAAATTGCAGAATAAATAAAAGTAGGAAAATAATTTTAGAAAATTGATTGAAAATCTGTAAGTTGTTTAGTATATTTTATAATAAATATACTTTAAGTTCTGAATAGTGTATAATTTTATTACTCTTTGTATTAACAAGAAAACTAATTAGTTATGGAATTAGATAACTGCAACAATTTTTTTTAACATGCTTCTCTTATACTTTAAAGTATTTTAATGCCTGTTGCTAGAAAAAACAAATGGGTAGAAGAGAAACAGTCATATTTTGGTATTCTGTTTCTAATTTCAAATGTCCGGTATAGAAATATTCAAGATTTTGCATTGATTATTTTATAACTGACTTGTCTTTGGCAATCAGTTCGCAAGAGGTATAGTTTATATTTAATTTAACTTAAACTATTTGGATTTAACTTTATGTCTGTGTTTCTCTCCATGTGTTAGATATTTAAGCAATGTTGTTTTAATTCTTTCATATGTTTTTTTAAATATCTTTTTTATTCTGTATCTTTTTAATGGATACCAATCCCATGACATCATAGTGCTATTAAAAACATTCTTTTGGTTATCTTCTTTGACTTCCAGTATCGTTTTTACTGTTAAGTTGTCTTGTAAAACAATACAGATTTAAAAAGAATCCTTCTTCAGCTTTCAATATGTAAGAAAATCATACAATTAAATATTTGATCAAAAAATATAAACAGTTTGAATTTGAAATCAACAATGTAATTAATTATCGAAGAATTATTACCAAAAATATTGAACAATTCTTCAGAATTTTGTTTTAATTACAACAATAATCAATATATATTGTAAATTTTATCAAAAAGTAAAAGTTAGAAATCGGAGAAAGGTTACAGAATTGTTAAATTTGTAACACTAAAAAAACTCTTCAAAATTTTGAAATGGTGCAATAGTTATTTTTGTGCAATATTTTCGTGGGTTACTGCAGGAAAACACTAAAATTTGCTTAATTTTAGCTAAAGTTTTTAATAATTTATTCTTATGCATAAATTCTCCATTGGTACATGCATATATTCAAAACTTCATTTAATCTATAGCTACCATTTGGCCTGTAGAGCACAAATATTACACATTCCTTTATTATTAGTAGAAGTTATTTTAGGCAATCATTTACAGTATTCCAGTTTATATCAGAATATGTATTATATTTATAAATACAAACTAATTTAGTATTTATATACCTACCCTTTTCCCTTCAAAAAATTACTTTTATATTTCATGTTTAATGACAGAATTGAAGCAATATGTCATTTGATGATGTTAAATCTCTTAGTAGCTACTAGAGTTAAAATTAAAAGTTTTTATTTAGATTAATGTGTACAAAACATTCACTAGAGTGAACTAGAATAACAAAGTAAAATATTTTTTCTTACTAACATTTTCTCAGTAGTATGTAATTTTATATCTTAATTTCATTACATTTTTAGATTAGTAATACATCAGACTACAAAAGTTCCTGGAGCTGATTTAGATCCTGGTATTGAAGAACATGAAGAATTGTGTTCTTATAGTATCACTGATGTAATAATGTCAAATTTAGACACAAAGCCTTCACCATTTTCTTCTGCTTCTGTGTTTTATGGATCTAGAATAAAAAATAGAACTACTTCAGAAAAGGAAGAAAACAAAGATTCACCAGTTGATCTTGAACAGGTATACTAATAATATATTAAATGTTTTTTAATTTTAATAATTATTTATCTTAATGTGTATTGTCTTTTTAAATGCCATCTTTTTCCTTATTCTATTTCTCCCCTTTCTTTTAACACTATATCTAATCAGGTTTCTTTTTTTTTTGTGTGTGTGTTTTGCTCTGGTAAGACTGGTACAGATAGTTTTAGGTATCATTAGATCAGACAGTTTTCATGGGATACAATGTAGTGTTGTTGGATGTTAGCCTGGTAATAACACGGTCATTGTTATTCAGTGTTTTATGGAGGTCACATAAGATATCCTAAAAGCTTACACACATTTTATAATTTTTTTTCTTAAAGTAATAATTAAATGGTTAGTATCATGTTAGCAAGATTAGTATTTTGTTTTATTTTATCTTAGTCTTTAGTTTTAAGTGATTTTATATTAAAGAACATGTGGTAAATGATCAATAACTCCTTTCCTCTCTTAATGTGTGAATTTTTTCTTGCTAAAATCTTATAAGCTAATTCAATCTATAAAAAAAATTGTATGTAAATTTAAACGTTTATTTAATATATTATTCCAGATAAAGTTGAATTATTGCTTTTTGGTTTTCAATTGAGGAAAACTATTTATTATTCTATTATAACTAGAACAAAAACTGTCTGTGCGTTTGCTCTTATTCTGTGTATACCTGGAAAAAAATGGAGTTGCATAGCAAATGCAAATTGGTAATTTTAAATGCTGTGCAGGCTAATGAAGTATTTTTAAGATTTGAACTTAAATGCTCAGCAGACTTCATGAAAAGGAAATATGAAAACAATTAATACTTCACATTTTGTTTTCAATCTGTGTCAGTTTATTATTTATATTTCTTGCAGATTGTACTGTAAATAGTTACAAATTTGGTGTTTTATTATTTTTCTTTTATAGATGATTGGTTTTCAGTGCTTTGGGAATAATTAATTTTTTTTTATATTTCTGTTAATAGGTTATTAAACCAGCTGATAAAGAAACCATTCTTCAATTCATGGAACAAACAATTACCCATAGTGAATATTTATATGAATTTTCACTTCCAACTGTAAATCTAGTTTTGCCTAGCAAAGAGTTTTTTGAATTGATTTATAATAGGTAAGTGTTTACACATTTAGATATTCATTATCATTTTATATATTAAATCTTATCACTCCTTTTATAAATTTCATTCTTGTTATTGTTGCAATACTTTTTCTAGAAGATATTTAGAGTTGGTTGATGTCAGCAATTTTTTTCTTTCTAGCTGTAATAATTCATTAATTACCATATTTGATTTTTTATTTGTTTATGATATATCTAACCAGTAAAATTGATTATGCATATTTTTTGTTCTTAGGTTGGGCAATGATCTACTTCTTTGGCAGAAAACAGTATTAACACCTAAAGCGCCTTATGATCCTAATGGGTTTAAGGTTCATGCACCTGGATTAGAACTGAATCCAGCTGCTATGAGCGAGTTTGGTTCTGAAAGTCGTCACATTTTTAGACCTTTTTCTAATGGCAAGTATTTTAGAATTTTGATGAGATATTTCTTATCAGTTGTTTGCTTGATTTAAGAACTTAAAATAATTTGTTATTGTCAATAATTTACTAGAATGGAATGCTGTTCATAAATGATATATAACTAAATATTAGTTATTATTGTATTGGATATTAGGAAATAATTTTTATCACTTAAAAAATATTTTTGTTTTAATTGACATAAAAAATTAATTTTATGATTTGATATATTTTTAAAAATTTAGATTCTAATTCTGATTCAGAAGAAGATGTGAATTATTATTCATTCTCAGAATTGAATTTACGACAGAAACCTAAATACAAAAAGAATGAAAACAGCAATGCTTTCACAAAAATCTGCATTACAATAGCAATAACTAAAGGAAATTTGGCTGTATACACTCCAATTCTGGTTTGTATTAATTTTAATCTATTCTTTATTGTTCATTCTATATTTCTTAAGAAAATGCATAAATAAACGTTCTAGTTAAATGCAAGTGCCACTTTCAGTTATTTTGTGTCAAATTACATATTCTATTTTTAAATTGTATATATATATATATATTTGTTGCTCTTTTATATTTTAGGACAGTGCAAACGAAGTAATTCCAGATGTTTGTGGAAAGCTTTTATTGGCAGCTGAAGAGGGCAATCTTTTTATTGCTTCTTCTTACAAGGGTGATGATAATGAAGCCTACTTTTGTGTTTTAGCTGATAAAAGTACTTTATATCATAATGGTAAATTGCATTTTTTTAGCATTCATATTTCACTTGTATTAATACTAATCTGATTTAATATTTATTTAATGCTTTTTTAAGCAAATTGTATTTTTTTAACTGTCAGAATAGGGAGCCATGGTTTAATTGCAACTTATTTTTCCTTTTAAATCTTTAAATAATGAATAGATTCTTTGTAAAGAATCAGGATCTTTAGATGTAATAAATATAAAGAAAAGCAGCATAGAAAGTAGTCTTCTTTTCTTACTTTTATTTATTTATTTATTTTATTTTTAGCTTTTCTGAAGGTAGATAAACTTCCAATTGTACAACCATTAAGTAGAAGTCAACCTCAAAACATGCAGCGCATAATTTATAAAACAGATCCAACCATGCGTCTGAAAACTTCAACTTGTGATGCTTTTCGAAATGGTGATATGCTTAAGATATCTGTTCATATTCATCACACTCCAAAACAACAATTAAAAGTAAGTTTTTGTGATAGAAGCTGAGGTTTGTGTATGTATCTTTATTGTGCTTGTCATCATTTAGGGCAATATCTCCCTTCCTTATGTCATTAATGATGTATAAATTTATCATTTTTAGCAACTCGGAAATTATCTATTATAGCATTATAATTTTTGTCCACTCATAATCATTGCTCAACAACAATAAACAAATATTTATACCCTTTTATTAAAAACAAAAGCAATAACAAAAATAAATGTATAGTTTTTGTACTTATTACTTTTCTTTGCTTTATTATGATATTCTTATTCGTATTTGCTATCTTTGCTCTTTTGCCAATTTATGTTGTTATTTGCTTTATTTAAAATGTTTGTCCTTCATTATTTATTTTATTATATTGCATATATGTCCAACATATTATCTTTCATGTTCTTGTGTTCTTTAAGATACTATTTTAAAATGTCATTTGAATTAATAAAAAAAAAATCATAGATAGTAAGAATTTTAGTTTGGGAGTGTAATTAAAAAGGAATTAGAGGCAGAAGATTATATATTTTTGAAAATTCTATATTTTTCTCAAATGGATATATATATATATATTTAAACAGTCTAAGTTTATAACAAAAATGTTTAAGAAAGAACCATGAGAATTCATGTAATATTTGGAATATTTAAATTATCTTTGCAAAGCTTAAAAGATTAGGAAAATGATGTAGATGAAAAAAAGCAATTTCTTTTGTACTTTGGTTTGAGGGTTGATGCTTCTTACTAAAATGACGGTGTCTAAAGAATTAGAGCTTTTCATTATAATCTTATCTATATTTTTATTTCTATTAGTTTAATACTATTATTTTTTCAATTTAGTCTTTTAAGGTTGCAATTGATATCTCTGATGCTACCCTTCGACATTACATGCATCCTAGCAATCAAATGTGGATTAACCAGATGATAGATTTCTTAAAAGTGCATGATTTTCCTGTGAATGGTTATGTGCCGTCAGCTGTTGTGACAGAATTTCATTTGAATCTGAGCAATTGTGCCATTGATTACAGGTATTATATAATGTTTCTTGAAAATGTTAAGTATTGTAAATATTAATTCATATAAAATTTTATTTCTAGATTTTCCTTTTTGTTAATAAATATATACTAATTAGATTATTCAGTGTTATATTTTATGCTATTTACATCTTTAAATGTTAGTAAAATTTTTTGATTAAAAAGATATAAAAAATAAAACTTTTGATAAAAAATTTTATGAAATGTAAAATTTTTGATATTAAAAAATATATATAATCTGAATGCAAAATAATATCTTCTGTTACTGTTATTACTCTATTTAAAGAATTTATGTGATGCTTAAAATTATGTTAAAAATGTAGGTATGTGGGGATTAAATCTTCATTTTTTATATGTGGTCTGGAAGTGCCAATTAGAAGATGACTTTTTTTCCTTCAGTTTTTTAATTATTTTTTTATTTGTAAATAATCCATTGACATACATTTTCAGACTCTTTCTCTTTTTTTTAAAGGCCTCTAAAGCTCCCAGTTCAATCTGTGATAACTGTTGAAAATTTCAACATGTCCTGTAACATTGCTGCCACTACATCAACATTTTTATTCAGGTAATCTACTTTCTGAAACATAATTTTTAGTTCAATTCTAATTTTAATCTTTTAAAACTAACATAATTTTTTTCTTTATATAGGCTAATATCTGATGAAATGCGATTGTTTGTTTCAAATGAAGTTACAGCCAAAGTTCCTGATCTGAAAAAAAGTATATTAATTTTTGCATGTTATTTGTACTTTATATTTACAATGTATACTTTCTATGCAAATTTAGATACATACGGATCTGGCAAGAAATATGCTTCTACTAATGATTTAAATTACTTACTTTTCATTATAATTTGTTAATTTTATTAAAATCTAAATGCAGGACAAAGTATCAATTTTCTTTTGTAATTGTATTTATTGAATATGAGATCTGGGAAAAAATGAAAATCTTACTCTTTGAATATCTTTCATAACAAATAATAAATTTTCTTCCGTAATAATAATAATAATATAATATCTTTGGAGATTTTGTAATATTATACAGATTTTCTTTTCAATTGTAGTTTTTCCAGTTTGACTTGAAATTCTTATATAGTTATGCTTCTCCATCTTATAAAAATAATTTCTGTTCTCAAGTGATTAATAAATAAACTTCTCAAAGTAATATATGACAGTGATAACACTTTAAAATACGAAATTTAAATAAATTAAAGAGGAGGAAAAGCAGATTGTTAAAAAAACTCTCAATTATTAGCTAACCTTTAATAGAATTTTTTTTTTTTTTGGTATTTCAGACATTATCTTAATCCCTTAAATTTTATACAGTTTGCTTTCTTGAATATATTATTTGTTAAATATTGTATTTTGTTTCATGAAATTTGTTATGAACATTTATTTATAGTTAATAATTGTTTATTTAAATAGTTATAATTTATATTACTCATATAATTTATTATAAATTTTTGTTATATGAAATCTTGCTTACTTTTCATTTCTTTGATATATATACATTTCCCTTACTTGAACATTTATATGAAATATATATATATAACAATAATAATATAATATTTGTGTTTTAATATTGCCGATACATCAGACAATGAAATAAAAATGGGAACTTTTGATTACAAATTCCTGTTATATGAATAATTCAGTGTAGAATTTTTGTTAATAAATATGTATTAATTAGTTTATTCAGTGCTAGATTTTATGCTGTTTACATCTTAAAATGTTCATAAAATTTTTCGATTGTCAATACCTCTATGAGGAATGTGATTTTTTTTAAAAGACTTATCTAACTTGAATAGTTAATGACTATATATTAACCAGTTCACTATAACAAGCTAATGAATATTAATTATATTCACTTTTTATGTTTCTTAATCAGTAGTATTCTGAAAATTTTTTAATCTTGATTTTTTTAGATTATATTTGTGTCATTGATTCAGGCTTAATAGATGTCTCCATACGAACAAGTGTTAATGATAAGGTAATTTGGTTTCTTAATTTTATTTAAAATACTTTTTTTTATTGAATTAAGAATCATTTAATTATCATTTAATTCCTTCCTTCAAAAATATTTCATTTTTTAAAATTTGCCAGTAATTTTTGTTTTTTAGTCTTGATATTATATTTTAAAGCTATATTTAAGGGGAAAAAAAGTTTAAAATTCTTAAAAAAATACTTTTTTTATTGATAATTTTTTCTGGAGTCTATCCTTGTTTGCCATTAAGAATTTTAGTAGTTACAACTGTTGCTGTCTTTAATACAAGGTATCATGAATGTTTTTTAATTAGAAATTGTAATTTGAATGATATTTATGATTGATTAGTTGAAATTGATATCAAATGGCATAATAATGGATTTTTATGTTTATTTTTAAATTTTGAGTATTTTTACTATTTTTAAAGGATGAACCTAGATTAGATGTTTGTTTGACAAATAACATAATCTCTGTAAGAACTTGTGCTGATTCACTAAGAGCTTTGTTTGATCTGCTTGAATATGTGAGTGCTAGTGGAGATTTGGATAGTGGCAAGTCTGAAGACAAAAAGGTATATATTCTTTTTATATTTAGAAGAGTTAAATTTTAGTTTTTTTTTTGTATGTGTGATGTTAAAATGTTTACCTTGTCTTTATTAAGTGCCATCTTTTCTACAGAAATAAGTGAAAAACAAAAAACAATAAATCTTATTAAAGTCATGAATGCAGATGCTTTTGAAAGATAGGAATTGTTTTGAAACCATTTATGTATTTCCAAATTTTATGAGTATGTAAATCATTGTTTTTTTTAAATTGGTTTCTGTTCTTTTCTGGTTATTCAACATGTTTTAAAATATATATTAAGATATTTCTTAATAGTTAAATAATTAGAATCAAAGGGAAAATGCTTTAAAGATTTTCATAATTTGTCATAAAACTATTATTATTTATTTTTTTTACAGTTTTACGCTCAATGTTCAACCAGCAATACAATAATCACATTTTTTTTCTATGTAATGATTATTTATAGATGTATTAATCCCTTAATTACCTTAATCATATTAGATGCTTTGCATAGTTTATGTGTTTATTGACATGATCATCTTCACCTAATATCTTTATTTCTACTTTATTATTAGCTATTCATAATGTATTAATTTCTACTTTATTATTAGCCATTCATAATGTATGTGTTTGTATTAATCCCTTAATTACCTTAATCATATTATATGCTTTGCATAGTTTATGTGTTAATTGACATGATCATCTTCACTGAATATCTCTATTTCTACTTCATTATGAACCATTCACAATGACTATTACTTTGGAATGCAATAAATTTACTTTGAACAATAGTTTATAAGGGAAATTAGAATTGTCTTAGAATTGTATTGAAGAATATTATTGTAAGGATGATGAATTGAAAATTAACAAATAATATCGAATGATATTGGCGAAAGACATTGAATCATAAGATTTTCTTGGCAACTGAGAGGTTAATTTTGCATTAATAATAGATTTTAAGTGTAATATATTATTTTTCATGTGCATTTTTGTAGCCATATGGAATGTGTTTGTTTAGCTGACTCTCTTTTACCCTCTTCTTCCTTCCCTCTCATTTTATTTTATGAAGAAATAAGGAAAGTTTCAAGCCTTGTAATTTTACTCTCTCACCTTAAAAAAGAAACATATAATGTATGACAGCCACTTGAATGTTATGTATTGTTTTATTTTTATTTTAAAATAGGAGATTAAAGAAATAAAATGCACCTTTGTGAAAGATGCTGATGTGGAGAATTTAAATCTTTTAATGGCTGAAGCTATGAAGGATGTACCTAAAGAATTTTATTCAGGTTATTATTTTTTTTTTGTTTCTTTAATACTAATAATTTGAATATTTGCTACAGTTAAAATTTGAAATATGAATTTCAACAATGACTGCATTATTTTATTTAAATTATTAAATGTATTTGTTTTGAAAAAAAAAAGTGAAGTTATATTTTGCCTTTGCTAAATAAAAAAGTTTTTTTTTAATAACATTTATTTATAAATTTGTAATAATAGAATTTCATTTAAATTTCTCATTAAAATATTTTGTGTTAAATAAGTGACTCCGTTTCAAAAAATATAATTATAGAGTTTTAAATGTAGATGTAAGAAATCTTTTAAAAATGTAATAATTATTATCAAACATGAACATCCCAATTTATTATTTTTAACTCTATTTATCAGAAAAAAAATGTATTGATGATTTAAAAATACTGGCAAGTTAAAATTTATTTATTTATATTAATTATTAATGAAAATGTTAGTAGAAGTAATAGTTAATAGTTTTATAACTGAAAAATAAGCATTATGTGTGTAATAAATAGGAAATAAGGTATGAACATAAGAAGCTACAAGGGATAAGCTCTTTTCTCTTAATGCTTGATCTTACTTGCTGTAAATAGCTCATGTACAAGTAATAAATAATGTTTGGAATTTTATGATTAGCAAATCAATAGAAAACTCATTAGATTGGAAGGACAATTTTAAGGGTGGGGAAGAGAAAAATAAGAAAGAAGTATTATCATAATTCTGATAATACTGATGTTTTATGGTATATAAACAAATGCACTATGATCTTATGTCTTTCCATTTGTTGGGCATGGATGCTTGTGTCGAAGGTTAAGATGATTAAAACTGTGAAGTGTATTCCCTGAGATATAAATTTCAGAATGGAACATCAATCTAATCATTCAATCCAACTATACAAAAAGCTAAAGATGAATAAATGCAATATAGAGTATTTTATGTTTTCTTGTTGTTTGCTGTTATATTAAATTCCTAATCTTTGGGATTGTATACTTTTAAAAATATATATTTATGATATGTATGACACACTCTGGTACACAAATTTTAAATTTCTTGATTTTATGTCTTTTAAACATTGAGTGACTTAGCAGTTTACTTTTTCCCTGTTTATATTCATTTCCAAAATAGCCAATTGATATTTATTCCCTGACTGAAATTTAAAGGATAAAAAAATCTAATTTTTAAGACAAAGTCTTAGGCATATTTCTTTTTTCTTTTTCAAAAGAAAGGAAATATTTTCAAATTATTCAATTTTTCCTATTAATCTATTATTTTGAAATTATCTTTGTAGAACGAAGTGGTGAAATTGCTGATAAGAAATCAGAGGATCAGTTGCATATTAATACAGATGATGAATTTTGTATACTTGAAGATGATCCTGGTGTTGGAGTCCTTGTAAGATTGATTTGTTATATTTAATTAATTGTATTCATTTGTCTTATAGTATTTTATCGTAACAAGTTTATGGTTTTTGTTATCAATTTATATAATGTAATTATTTTTTTTCCTGTATTTTTATAATCTATCCTTATATTCTAATAAAAAATAAATTTATTTAAAGATTAATTCTACTTTTTTTTTCCAGCCAAAAAATGGTGAACCACAGGTCCGCATTTTAACAAAAGAGCCTATACAGATAATCGAAAATCACTTCTCCGTGCCTCCAGGGAAATCTGATGTATTAAAAGCACCAAAACATTTTCCCGATCCATTAGATACATTTACTTTGCGTGAGATGTCTCTTAGTTGGCACTTTTATGGTGGAAGTGACTTTAAACGTAAATATTTTTATAATAATTTTATATATGCCTGTGAGTTGAAGATCTTAATTGCATTGGCATAATTTAAATATTTTTCACTTTTGCAGCATGCTATTATAAATTAAATACATATAAATATAAGATGGGATTTTTGTCTTTTAGGAAAGAAGAGAGGCTCTAGAAACAAAAAGTAAGATTTTTCTTTCACTAAAATTTTATTTTATTTTTGTGACACTTAGTTAATATTCTAATAAATAAATGAATAATTTCAAATTTTAAATAAAAAAAATTCTCTCTCAATAGATGCCAAAGTTTTATTTATTAATTTTTATTTACAAACTTTTTGTAGTTATAACTATTATTATAATTATAAGTTTAAAGTGCTAAAATCGAATTGAGTTAATCATCAGTATGATAATTAATTATTTTTTTAATAGGAAAGATGCTGGAGTTTCTTTTAGTGATTCCAAGTCTATTATTGTCGATAGCAATCAATCTACTGTGACCTTTTGTAAAATATCAAATATTACCCCTCTATCTGGCACAAGTGTAGCATATTCCACTGAGCACATACCTATTGATCATATTGAGGAACAATCATTGGAAACATGGTTGACTATGGGTGGAGCAAATCGCAATCATGATGTTCTAATGGAGCTTCATATGAGAAAGGTATTATATTTGAAAAATTATCTACAGTTTATTCATAAATAGTTGTGAACATTTGTTTTCTAATTCCGATATGTATTTATATCTTATATTATTTAATATTTTTGTCAGTACATAACAATGCACTTCTGTTTTGACATAACCTTAGTTCCATTTTATTTTTTTATCTTTTTATGAATGAAAAATATTTTTACCATGAACATTTTAAACCTTACCTCTGTCAGTAATTTTTCATTCATATTTTTTTCTTCATCAATGTTATTCAGTTATTTTGGCGAAATATTATCAAATACAAAGTCTAATTTGCATGTATGATTGTTGCTTTCAGTTATGTCAAAGGTTTATGCAATTTTTGCTTTTCAGTCTCAATTACAAAATTTCCATTTTTGTTAAAAAAAAATTATATCTTGGATTTATATAGCTTGTAATCACTCATTTTATTTACTATTATGATTGACATTAAATCCATATAATTTTAATAACCTGATATATTTTTTTGTTTATTGCGTAACCTAAGAGAATCAAGTAATATTACATAATAGTGCCATTAAAAACATAGCATTCATAATATTCTAACTTTTCTAGTATTAGAATATTATTTTTCCCCATCAGTAGCTAATTAGCTAAGATTATTGATTATATTTTATTTCAGATCATTTGTTTTGATATAATTTCATGTCCATGATTCATCAAAATTGTCTGAAATTAGAACCATGTTATTTTGATCATTTTATTTGTGTTTTTGCATATGAATCTTTCTAATGGTGATATTACCATAATATTCCATACTTAATAATCATAGTGTTATTAAAAATGTAAATATCTGATTAATCTGCCTTCTAGATTTTGTAATACTATAACTTTTTGTTTGTCTTGTAAATTATACAGTAAAATAACTGAATCCTTTTTCTTTAGCTTTCGAAAATGGAGGAAAGCATTATAATTCAATATTTGATGTAGTAAAGAAAATTGTTTGAATTTCAGGGCAACAATATAATTTATTTTTACAAGTTAAGAGCAAAAATATTTTTTTAAAAATTCCAAACATTCAGGGAAATTTATCACTGTTATTAAACAGCATTCATAAAAAAGGCAATTAAAAAAAATTTAAAATGATGTAAAATTTTATTTTGTGGAATATTAATTAATTTTTTTATTTTTCAGATGAAATTCGAAAGGGATGTTTATCCAGAAGACAATGAATATGCATCTAGATATGTATTATTAGTAGAGGACATAGAAATTAGGGATAAATTAAAATCTTCAAATATTAATAAATTTTTGTATCAATATTCAAGTCAAAAAATTCCACGTCAGTCAAATGCTAACATGGTTAGTATTTATTGATATTAAAATGCAACAGTTTCATTCTTTTTTTATAATTTTAATGCTTTTGACAGTGTTTAAATAATAATTTTCCTTTTTTTGTAACATATTTGATATAATAAAATAACATCATGGTTGCCACATCATCAGAAAAGACTATGAATATTAAAATCATCTAAAAATATCCTAGAAAATGCCTAAAAAATTTGAAAAAATTCATTAAAAAAGTACAGGGAATTTTAAGTTTCTCAGCTATATTTTTCCCATGTAAAAAATACCAGTCCCTAAAGATTACAAAAGTAAAAGTTTTAGTCATAAGTTCCAAAAACAAAACAGTACCTTTCACAACTGTGTAATGCAGTAACTCGTCCTTTCTATACTCTCTGCCATTTTTGAGCTCAGCTCAGTCCAGTTTCAGTTTGCGGGATTAATGTTCTTTTTGTTGGGGATAAGTCAAAATTCTCTTATTTATATCACAATTGGGCTCAAATTTTTCAAATAAAGCTAATTTGATGCAGTCACACAAGAGCAAAAATCTAATGCAATATGCTAATAAAAGGACTCTTATTAGCGTATCATTGAAGAAGAGGAATTTTAGTTTATTACCATACACATAAATAAAAGTCAAAAGTTGGAGTAGCAGATTGAATGAATTTTTTAGATGTTGGTTGTTGTACATGGTATTTTTTTTCACGGGGCATTTTTTTTTCTTCAAGATTTGAGTGGCAACCTTGTTAACATTTTATAATTATTTGATTGCTAATGGAATTAAAATTATTAAATTTAACTTTCTTCATTAGTTTGTATGATGTTTGTTTTTGTATTTTTAAGTCCTTTCCCTTTCCTATATTATATTTGTATATATCTTAAGAAATATTTTGTGGGACTTAAAATACTATCATAGTGGTTTCAAGATGCCTTTTGTTATTGAATATTGTATCAACTTAAAATATTAATTTTGGATTAAAGGAAATTAAAGATAATTTTAATTAGTAATATTTGCTAATTTTAAATTTCTGTAAACTGTTATCTGTGATTTTAAAAACATGATCGTTTTTAGGTTGAAGTTAAAGCACTCTATACAAGACCAGATCCAAGTTGTCCAAGTGAAGAATGCTCCTTACATGTCTCTTGTAAACCATTGAGGTTAAATATAGATCAGGTAAAAACAAATTTATTATTATTTATATAAAAACTAACTTTGTATTTGTTTTTCAAAATCTTTTCAATATTCATGTTACATTTTCTTCCTCTCAGGATTCATTGATATTCCTTGTCAAGTTTTATAAAGAAGTACTTGGTCAGTCTCCGGAAGAGACCGCAGAAGGTGAATATACCATAAGAAACTAACTTATTCCGATAATTTTTTTCATTAATATATGTTATTTATGTATTTCATATTATGTAATATATTGTATCTTTCTATTTTTTTTTTTAATTTGGAAAATAATGCAAAGTTTGGAGAATTAAAAAAAAGACTGTAATTTGGTACTGCCCCATTTTAATTAGCATATTTTGTTAGTTTGTAAAAGCAATATGAAAATAAATTAAAAATAATATTATGTAATAAATTTATTTTTTACCTTTGAATTACATTTTTATTATTAATAACCATTTATTACATTTCTTTGTTTGCAGCTAAAATTTTAATTTGTAAAAATTTTGTTCAAAAAATTGCATTTTGACTTTTTTACTATAATCCCTTTCCTCGAGCGTGTTAAATACTTCTTTTTGATAATTATTTAAATACTTTTTATATAATTAGATGCCAAAGAGAAAAGTGCAAGTGTTTCTTCCAGTCAAGTGATAAACGTGCCTTTGACACAATATAATTCTAATCCTAATGTTGAAACTTTTTATAGGTGAGTCTTCAATTCTTTATTTTATTCTGTTCAATAACTTATTGAAATACATGTGAATGCATGCATCTAAATACAAAAAATTCTACTAAACTGTTGCCAGATCTTTATTTATATATTAAAAAAACATTTCTGTATTGATAAAAATGTTAAATTTCTTAAGGTATTATTTTATGGTAAACCACAACGTCTGAATGGATTAATGTCAGTATAATAAATGTCATATAATAATGTCAGTCAATATATAAATAATTTTCTCTGTTCTTGTATTGGTTTTATGTTTCCAAGTGAATATTGTGTTAAGGATAATGTTACCAGAAATTATTTTCATGTAAATTTAATCTTTTGCTATTTTAGTTTCACTTTTTTATATTTACTATGTTTTGAGTTCATTTATCTTTGTGTTTCTACTAATTTGTATTCTAAAGAAATAATGTCTTTGAATGCCTGTCATTTGTGTACAAATCTGTGTCACAAAGACTTTTTTGCTTAAACTGCTGTATTCTTAATAACTTAATACTCTACATATAGAATAATTTGGAAAACATAATTCTTCAAGAATTGTTTCATTAACTCTGTAATCTTTTAAATTTTATTCTCTATTAACCACTTGACCTATGAATTTGCTTAACTTCCTAATTAAATGACAACTTTAAGAGCTTCCTAATTGGAATGTTTATTATTATTTTAATTCCTTTAATAATAATATGTTTCAAGTGATTTTTTTTCATTTTATATCATTCAATACTTTTCACTTAATTGCGATTTAAAATTCAATAATTCGATGTGCTTCTCAGACACATCATTGTATGGGAATAATACTGATTAATCTGTCCGAAGGTGTTAGAAATCTACAAGTCAAAACATCTAACCTACAGCCAGCAATTTTGCATCGATACCTCTAATATAACCGATTTTGTTTTCTCAAAAAACTCCCTCTTGTTAATGTTTGGATGGTTTACTACTGAAGACCTCCAGATTAATAGGCTGTTAGGTTTTGGGAAACTTTCTATGTCTTAGAGTATTCCTTCTAAGTAGATGTATAGGTGATCATTTGGTATTGGGACAATTTATTTTTGAACATCACTTAATAGCCAAATTAAGCTTCTAAGCACTTTCTTGCATTTCCACTATAAAGTAACATTTTCATCAATTGTTGATTTTTCTTTTATGAGTTTGATCCTTAACTTCAGTAATTAAACCTATTCAGTGATGAAGCATTAAATAAACTGAAATTCTATTTAAATGATAAAATATTTTATAAAATTGAAGAAATGATCTTTGCTTGTATGATACTTTGGATTCAGTATGAAATATTTTTTGTTATGTGTGTGTCTATGAAATTCAAATACTTTAAAAATACTGTATAGTAGTTTATTTTTATTGTGTGATTTACAGATTTAAGTCATCATTCTGACATTTGTTTCTAATGGTGATTAACTGTATATTTTGAAAAATTCCTTTCAGAGTTTTCTCCTTTTCACCTGATGTTCTAATAAGAATTGATTACCAGGGAAAACATGTTGCCATGGACTGTGTATGTTTTTTCATTTTTTTCTTCTTGTAAAAAGTACAAGGGATTTAATAGAAACTCTTATATCTTTATTTATTTACTAAATCAAAGTTTTCTGTAATTTGCTTTGGCTTCTTTAAGCAAATGATATACTTGTAGAATTACATGCATGTTTTATAGTCATGAATTTAATTGAAAAAATAAATAATTGGGTGTGCTTATTTTAGATTAAGCCAGATGATAATTCAGAAGTTGTTTTTAGTGATTGAGGATTTTTCAAATATCTTGAGTTGTGTATGTTTCAATATTTTAAAATTTGTAATTATTTACAGGGACCTTTAGCTGGCTTATTACTTGGTTTAGGACAACTAAATTCTTCAGAGATAAGATTGAAACGTCTTTGTTATCGTCATGGGTGAGTATATTAGTAATTAATCATGACTTGCATCAAACTTTTTCAAATTTTGAACAGTGAAGCTTTCTATATTTTCTGTAAGTTTAAAGAGTGGAAATAGCAAATATGCTGCTTAAATCTTTTTATAAACTGTTCTGTATAGTTTAAAGTTAATTCAAACTTCATATAAGATTCTAAAATATGAATATATTCTTACTAATAAAAATTTGTTTACTGTTTATATTTTTTAAAAATCTTTATTTCATCTGTCCCTCCCCCCATTCTTCACCTAGCAAGATATTGCTTAGGATGAAGTAAAGATATGGTTTTAATTGTTAAGCTATAATAGGAATATTCTTTGTTGACCTAGATATTTCCCTATTTATTTTTTAATGAATTTTTTAAATTAATTATTTATTTTATAATATTTTTTTAAAGATGATTCTGAACATCTAATTTCTATGCTCTTTTTTTAATTGCATGAGCTACTACCATGTCATTATGTGTTGCTATATTTTTTGTATAATATTAATTTGAAATGAATTATGTTTTTTTACATTTCTCTTTTTGAAATTGATTAGAAATAGTTAGAATCATAAATTTTCTTTAGAAAAGTGTTATTTAATATTATATAGTGTGAAATTTGCACATCGTTTATAATTTTTAATATATATAAATATTATTTTTGTATGTAGCCTTTTGGGTCATCATAAAGTGCTTCAATATGCAATTAATGAATGGCAGCAAGATATAATAAAAAACCAGTTGCCAAGCATTTTGGGAGGTGTTGGACCTATGCATTCTTTTGTGCAATTATGTAGGTTTTTTGAAAGATTTCTTTGAATCAATAATTTCAAATATATGTAATTTATGTGATATACTTTGTTATATGTATATTTTTGTATTTCTAAGACGTTGAATTCTTTTCTTTCCCTCTCTTATGTTTTATTCCTTCTATATTAAGAGATGATAAAAGCATTCTTTTGTTTGCATGTACTGTGAAATTGGCTAAATGGTCTCTTTGGGTTTATTATTCATTGATTATTTTATTTAATAAATAATAAATTATAGAGAAAAATTAAATGGAATGTAAAAAAAAGCATAGTTTTCGGCAAATTTAGAATTTTTGTTGAACTTATTTATGCTATATTTATATAATATTGGATTCTTACTTGGAGCTTTTATGATCTTGAATATTTGATGAATGCTGTTATGCGATAAAAATAACTTCAAAATAACAATGATATGGGAAATTTTTAGGAATATTTAATTTGATAATGTAATTGTTGTACAAAAAAAAGTTAGCAACTGTTTCTTTTTCATATTTGATCAAATAATGTAAAAAATGTACTGCAAAGGGAGATAGAAAAAAAATAAAGAAAAATATCATGTTAAAGTATAATGAAAATTTAGTTACATTCGCTAACTTTTCTCCCTCTTTTTTATAGTTCAAGGAGTTAAAGACTTCTTTTATCTGCCTGTTGTTCATTATCAAAAAGATGGTCAGATTATCAGAGGATTTCAACGTGGCGCTTCTTCATTATCAACTTCAACACTTATGGCAATTCTTGAGTTAACTAATGGAGTAGTCAAAACAATCCATGTAACTATTAACTTATTCATTATTTATAATTTTATTCAGCTTTATATATTTCGGAATTAAAATTATAAAAAAATATTTTTATTATTTAAAATTGAAGAAAGTAATTTTGTGGAAAGAAATGATGTACTGAGCCGATCTGGGGTTTGAGGGGGGGGGGGTCAAAATCTGTCAATCTAGTCTTGGATTTTGAATAATACATATTGATTTAGAAATATTTTATACAATATTAAGATATTCATGCATGCTAAGTCTTAAAAGGTAACATTTCGAGTATCTTAAAGAATTAGCAATCTAAATTACAGAATTGAATAAAATGAAAATATTACATTTTATAATCATTATATTCCTTTTTTTAATTGAATGCCATGCATTGATTACTATAATTACTGATCAGGTAGTGCCTAGTCCCAATATCTTAAAAGTAATATACTTTAAGTAATATAATATAAATGTTTCTAATTTACACAAATGCTGAATACATTTATATAACAGGGAGAAAAAATTGGCACCATTATTTTATCGAGCATCATCTTTTTACATTTTATATTCAGTTTTCTTTGACCAAACATTTTGTAGAAACTCAATTTTATTATCATTCAATTGAAGTTAATATTAAATTATTAGATAAAAAATAACTTAAAATTGTTTAAGTTTTGATTTTTGTGAAATTTTATTAGATTTCTTTTATTATAAATAATGTTTTATTTAATTTAAAATGCAAGAACAAACACTTGCTGTTGCATTTACAAATTA
This sequence comes from Argiope trifasciata, assembly GCA_026543055.1. Lineage (NCBI taxonomy): Eukaryota > Metazoa > Arthropoda > Arachnida > Araneae > Araneidae > Argiope > Argiope trifasciata. The sequence goes on along the minus strand of JAPMOQ010021197.1, from coordinate 4,131 downwards.
TTTAAATTTTATAAAATTGTTATTACTGTATTTTTTGGTAACTTATTTGAAGGTTTAGATAATCTATTAATTGATTTTTCTGTGCAATACATGAACAATCAACTATTGTATCATTTAACTTATTAACTGTAATTCTTTCTTCATTATAAGATTAATAATACTTTAAAGAAACCTGTAGGTATCATCTAATCACAAGTAAAAAAAACTGAACAGTTTAGTATACTACTTTCTAGAAATGCTATTGTTTTTAATTTCTACAGCAATAAAGTAGAAGCCATAGCTATTGAGTGTTAAAACTTGTAAAGATTTTTGAACTTTTTAAAAATGTAAACCATTAGTTAAACATATATTTTTTTTAAAAAAAATATTTCTTTTTGTTGTGTTGATGTTTGATTTATTATGCAAAAGGAATCATTGTTGTGTCTTTTTTCTGTCTTTTTTCTCCTTTTTCTGCATATTACTAATAATTTTTTTTTTGTCTTTTTTCATAGGGTGTGGCTTCTTTTGGATATGACATGGTTTCTCCTGGTCCTAGTAAATTCCAGAAATCTAAAGAAACATTTCGTCAGATTACTCAGCCAGCAGATGTCAGAGAAGGCCTCACTACTGCTGTTAATGTTTTTAGAATGGTAATTATTTTTAATAAAATTACTAATTAAGAATATTCATAAGAATATTTTGTATGAAAGTAAACTGTGATTTATTTTATAAGAATGAAATTATAATTATTTGCTCATGTTCCATTACATAATAAAAAGTATGTTTTAAAAGATGGATTAATATCTTGATAAATGTTTTAATACTTTATAAGTCTTGGAAATTTTCATGGCGAAAAAATGTACTTAGTCATACAAAAAGAATAAGAAGCTTTTTTCTCTTATAATTAATTGTAAGGAAATTGTAAAATAATTTAATAATAAATATTAAATGGTTATCACTTTTTTCCTAACCATTAATTATAAGATGTTGCAAGTATTCATATGATAAATTAAAATATACATTTCCATTTCTAATATTTTGAGCAGTGATTAAAACAGTTTTATTCTGTAGTATTTAAATATTTATCTTCTTACTGTGTGAAGTATCTGAATTTAAAATTGTTATGAAATTAATATATTATTATTTAATTGTTAAGTAATTATAAAAACCAATTTTCAAATAGGAGTCCCAATACTATAATTAATTTGAACAGTGTCAATTTCTTTAAATTTCATTATTTCAGTTCTTTATTACACTAGTTGCATCTATTTTATCTGTAGACTGTTCGTTAAAAAAAAAAAATCTAAATATTGATTTATGAATTTACCTTGTTTCACTTAAAAATTTCTTAAACATATATAAATGGAGAAAGATGGGGTCAGGTAAATGCTTAAGATAATTTATGCACTTAAATACTTTAAAATGTAGCAGTTTCCTTACAATTAATTTTAAGAGAAAAAAAGTTTCTTATTCTGTTTTGTATAACTAAGTACATTTTTTTCCCCATGAAAATTTCTAGACTTATAAAGCCTTAAAACATGTCATCTGTAACCTTCAACTGAAACTGTAAACTATTTTGTATTGTAAAGTATTTCTTCTAATGAGATTATTTTTTTAAATCATCAGTTTTATCATTCCCTACAGTTTCCATTAATTTCATAAGATTTGGTTATATTTCCACAAGCCATTACTAATGTTAGAAAAATTAAACAATTTTAAACTGTTTCCAACAGCTCCCATTTCTTTTAAATGCTGCCATTTTTCTTGGTATGTGAATTTATTGAATTTTTTAGGAAGTTCAACAAATGGAAAAGCATGTAGAACAAGGATTTTAATTTTGCAAGAAAAGAATTTAAAAAAAAAATCAGTTATTTTTATTATATACTAGACACCTTTGGTGACCAGCTGGTTCGCCAAGAGTAATGGGGTCTAAGATTTTCAATTAAATACTTATGTGCCTTGCTCTCTTTGTAATTTCTCTGCCAGATATACTTAAACTTCGAAAGTCACGTAACACTGATTTACTAAATTAATGATATAGATGTTGCGAACGATCATAGAAATCTTTGTCTTGTATTTCTTTTTTAGAAAACATAACATTTAATATTTATTTAATTTCATCCAATCACGTGGTGAAAGTTACATTTTTTTAAATTTAATTTGCAGTCATATTAATTTATTTTTTAATTTGAACTTCTGTCAGTATGATTTCAACAGTTTAATAAAGGCTTTTTTTTCCCTTTGCTCGTTTATTATTTATTTTAGAAAATGTCACTTATTATATTTCTTTTATTTTATCCAGTCACATGCTAAAAGTTGCATTTCTTTAGATTTAATTTGTAATGATAGTTGTTTTTTTTAGTTTGAACTTCCGTCAATAGGATGGCAACATGCTGATAAAACCTAATTTTTCCCCCTTGACGTGCTCGTGCAGATTAAATTTTATTGTTTTGTCCGAAATATATTGTTGTAAATTATGGTTAAAATATTTCTTTAAAAATTCGCTAAAAATAGAAGCTTAAGTTACACATTAAAACACTGACACCATTAGAAAGCTAATTTTTTATCTTTAAATTGATGTAAAAATCATGTTTGTGCGATAATATTTTCGGAAGTTATAGCGGAAAAACGTCGAAATTTCGCTTAAATTTTAATTAATTCAAATTCTAATTAAAAATTCGGGAAAAGGGCTCCGAGGTGCACATTCCAGACTTCCAAGGTATACATATACCAAATTTAGTAGTTGTAGGTCCAACGGTCTGGTCTGTAGAGCGCCAACACACACACACACACACACACACATTTAGCTTTATTATAAGTATAGATGAGTTGTACTTCTTAATATGGAGAATAAATAACTTGTAAATGACTTATTCTGCATTCTATATGATATAATTTCAAACTAGCTGTCTCTTATAATAATTTCCTTATCGTTTGAGTTTCATTTGCATTGTTATTAAAGAATCATGACCTTTTAACTTTACCTTAAAATCAAAATGCTGAGGTTTGCAAATTCTTTGTAAAACTAAATAAAATCAAATACTTTCCCATGCTCATTCTTCCATACTTTCTGTTTGCTTACCTATTCAGTTTGCTGCTAAGGACTATGAAATCTTGACAAAAGAAAATATTGGATTAATTTCACTAAATTCTATCGAATTAAATCATTAAAAAAGTCTTTCTTCTATCTGACTTTACACATATGTAAACTTTTGAACTATTGCATGAAAGATGAAACTCGTGAATATTTTTCATCATTGATTTTTTTCTTTCCTTCATTGCTCATCACTTTCCATATTAAAATTGATATTCTTTTATCCTAGGGTGTGACTGATATGTCTCGTGATGTATATATCGCTGCTTCTGCTGAACATGAACATAAGGGTGTCCCTGGTGCTATAGGTGGTGTCCTTCGTCAAATACCTAAAGTTGTAATTAAGCCTGTTATGGTGGGTGCTGAGGCAACTAATTTAGTGCTTGATGGGGTACGTCATCAGCTAATGCCTGATGCCCATCAAGAGGACATTCATAAATGGCGGACGAAAACTTGTTAACATTTCATTTTTTCTGTTATTGTGATAAATGCTTTAATGTTTAAAGAAGCTATATTTTAAATATAACTCTGATTTACTTAAAAGCATATTTATTGTGTACATTTGCTGACACATTTTTATTTTATATTGTGTAAAAACATTGGAGTCATGTACATAATGTGTATTTTAGAAAGAGTATAAGAATGGAAGATATATGTTTTACTGACTGAGTGTTTAAATTTGTGTTATTGTTGTTAAAAGTCTTTAATGATATTTTTGGAACTACTTTGTGGTAATAAGATAGCGTAAATAAAGCTTGAATTATAATAATAATATATTATTTCAGAGGATTGATTTGCAATATATAAAGCCTAAATTAAGCTTGAATAATAATAATAATATATTATTCCATTGAGGGTTGATTTGCAATATATAAAGCCCAAATTAAGCTTAAATTGTAATAAATATAAAGCCTAAATTAAGCTTGAATTGTAATAAATATAAAGCCTAAATTAAGCTTTGAATTGTAATAAATATAAAGTCTAAATTAAGCTTGAATTGTTATAAATATAAAGCCTAAATTAAGCTTGAATTATATTAATAATATATTATTCCATTG
>JAPMOQ010021195.1:759608-779294 GCA_026543055.1 Argiope trifasciata | reverse complement strand
TGTCTTTCCGTTCATCCTATTTCGCTAAAACATTGCCAAATTATTTAATGATTGCACTTAATAGTATTTTTTTCGGAGGCAGCACCGCACCGGGTACCGGCTGGTTTATGATATATAAACATGCATTCTAAATTTTGTTATTAAGATTTACAGAACTTTTATTGTCCAAGGCACATCATTTAGTCCAGACATAATGCGAATCAAAACGTTTTGAATATATTGTTGCACAAAATGGAAATAACCAACGAGCATCTAAAAATGCCTTACTTGACCGAATTCTTTTAATTTCCATCTCAATTCAACAAGTTGACTCAGCTATTAGTACATTCTATACTAAAATAATTTTTATTGCTAAACTCTGCAAAGTTGTTTGGCTATGAAACACTTGTATACCTTTCCGGTCGACGAACCGCGTTTGTTAAAAGGAAATCATATTATTAGAAACTCTTTTCCATACACAGCTGCACAAATAGGCATTTCCATCAAAATGACCACTAAAACAATAACCTATCCATTCGAAAGCACCTGTACAGTCATAAAAGACACCAAAATAAAATGAAATCTAGTGCAAGCTAAACACCTGTTTTGGGAAAATTTTGCTTCAGCTGCTATAGAATTATCTAAGCTTCTGGATTAAAAAAGAAATTGTATAATTAATAAACTGTTTTATTGTTGCAATTGATATGTGTTCAATATACCAATAATAAGTTTAGAAAAGCAGTCATAGTTTATAATTTTTTATTGTTTCTATATCTTTATATATATGATTCATTTATGAGAAAATAAAAAAAATGGTCACTTATCTATATCTATCTTCTTGATATTGCTACAAATATGTAACGTTGCTTCCCAGCACTGTTAGTTCGATTACTGAAAAGACCGTTTTAATATCAAACCAGTTGCGTGCTGATCGAGTGTTGCGAAAATTATGTCAGAGTTTGGCGACGAATCTGGCGACAAAACAGGTATTGCTGGGAACTTCAAGAATTTTAATGGCTCATCCAATTGGAACTGAGATGAGCCTAATTGTCCTAAACCTTGTCAGTCCACCTCCCCGGAACTATAAAAGGCCGACAGCTTCTAGCTGCAGTCAGTCGGAGTTGGTGAAAAGTATCGAGTCGTCGAGAGTATAACGAAGCAACGAAGAGCAAGAGCTGTGTGCCGAGTCTTGGGACTCTCAAGTGTTTGTTTATTTGCTTATTCATGTCATACATATGTTCACAATGTAATTTATCATTTTTTTTTCCTTTTCAGTTAGTAAACACATTTGCCTGTATGTCCAACCCATAGCCACCATTTGTTTAAGTATTCTTGTCCCCTCTATTTTGTTATTACTTCGCCAAAAATTGAATACATTCGTGTAAGATTTGGCACCAACAGGGTTCTCTTTGGAGATCTTTGGATGGTTGCCGTCTCGTTCTTTCTTTTATCATTTTCCCTCTTCTCCTTTCTTCCATCTTGTGCTCATCCTACTGTTTAGATCACTTAGTGTTATAGGCTCCGGGGATACAAGATGACGTTATGTTATGTTTACTGTTAAAAGAATCAAGTAATATGCAGAGTAGCCAGTAGTGTAGTAGTATGCGGGGTAACCAGTAATGTAGTAGCATTCAGAGTAGCCAGTAGAGTAGTACTATGCAGAGTAGCCAGTAATGTAGTAGCATTCAGAGTAGCCAGTAGTGTAGTAGTATGCAGAGTAGCCAGTAGTGTAGAAGCATGCAGAGTAGCCAGTAGTGTAGTAGTATACAGAGTAGCCAGTAGTGTGGTAGTATGCAGAGTAGCCAGTAGTGTGGTAGTATCAGAGTAGCCAGTAGTGTAGTAGTATGCAAAGTAGCCAGTAGTGTGGTAGCATGCAGAGTAGCCAGTAGTGTAGTAGCATGCAGAGTAGCTAGTAGTGTAGTAGTATCCAGAGTAGCCAGTAGTATAGAAGCATGCAGAGTAGCCAATAGTGTAGTAGTACGCAGAATAGCCAGTAGTGTAGTAAGATACAGAGTAGCCAGTAGTGTAGTAGTGAGTAGGCAGTTGGATTGAACTAAAGTGAAGAAGACAGTGGAGAATTGTAGCTGTTTGGAGAGAATGTACAATAAAGCTACAAAGATTCCCTCTTTTGCTGAATTATGTCTGACTGCTTTGCATGTTATTGTTATCTATTACTATAATAGCTGTGAGTTACTGTGTGTTTTAGTGCGCGGTCCTGTGCTCGTCTAGGCGTATATTTGGGGATTTTTTATTCGTGTCATTCGAGTTAATAAATGTCGTCTTTCGTTATTGATGCTTGCTGGTTGTTTTCGCACCATACACTCACTACAAAAGAACCCAGTGACTCTACGGAATTAGTAGTGTAATTGAAGTTCCGTGACAATATAATACCAGGCGTTCATTGTCGATGTAAAGCTTTAATTTTATTACATATAAAGTACAAATTGCTTTTGATTACAATACAAGCAAGTTTTACTGTGTAACACGTAGTTGAGCTGTTTTATTCGTTTTGTATTTAAGTACAAGCAAGTGAATTGTTTTCAGAATTTAATTCATTTGCCGTGAAAGTGATAAAAACATGTGAGTTCGTGGAAATTAAATATTTTTAAGTACTATTTAGCATAGACTTAATTGTAGAGCCAAACATGTTAGTTCATAATTTTTCTTAATATATCCTCAGTTATGTTAAATATTTAGAAATTTGGCGAAAAAACAAGATTATTAGGTAAAATTAAGGTTTATAATACCAATTTTTCTCAAATATATATGCCATAACAGGCCAAACATTAATAACTCACCAAATATTTTAGAGTTGCACCTAAAATAATATTTAAATATGAGAAGGGGTTTTATACTTTACGAGCCATTTTCTTTTCTATTTTGAAAATCTCTGTGTTAGTGAAATACTGTATACTTCAATCAAAAAGTGTTCATCTTTTTATAATTATTATTATTATTATTTTAAGGCGTTTGAAATTAAAAAATATATATATGTTTTTTTATTTTCAGAAAACTTCCAAAACACCTAATTTTTTTAAAAAAATCCTTAATTTTAGAGGAAGCATTGTAATCGTCAAAAAAGTTGAAATTCGAAATTTCGACGAATCTCCGTACTTCAGATTTTATGTCGGAGAAACATATTCTTGAAACACGATAGCTCAAAAACCCTTTGATCAAAATGAATGAAACTTGGCGTATGGTGTTTTAAACAGATTTGCAGATTTCTATCAAATTTGGAACGAAAGAATTGTTAGAAGAAGAACGGATCGTAAAATTCAGTTTGACTTCTATAATTAGAAAACTCAACAACTACAAAATGCAAAGTGATAGGTAGATGATAAAATTCGATACACAAGCATATAAATACAAATTCTTAATAAATTTGGAATCAAATCTATCAAAAGGTAGTCTATCTGCTGATGTATACTTTTACATGCATGTATGAACTATAACTCAAAGATTTCAGGCCTAGGTTCCCAACGAGGGCGATAACGCCCCCTTGTGGGCGTTTGTGGTTTTCAGGGTAGCGGTAAAAAACCCAGAGAAAATTAAGGGGCGTTGATATGGCACGGTGGAACGTTGGGAAGATTAACCAAATACAGTCTAAAAAAGATTTCGAAATTCGATGCCTTTAAATTTTAATCAAAATACTTTTTAATATAATTGAGTATGCGTTTTGATTGTTCTCTGAAACTTGTCGGTTTACTTATTTAGAAAGCCATAGTTTATTATGGATTACTTCACATCATCAAAACCCCTGCCTGCCCATATGACAGGTAAGCTAAAACATTTATTCCTCTTTTTTAAATAAAGGAGCAATTCAGTAGCATTTCAATTCCAACAACATTCTATCTATCAGTAATTTTTTTTATTTAATTCTTGTTTTCGCCATACATTATATACGCTCTTATTTCTCTGGAATGGGGGGTGGTATAGAAAAATTCACTAGAAAAGGAGGCACCAGTTCAAAAAATGTTGGGAACCTCTGATTTAAGGCAATGAAATTCGATATACTTTTTTCTAAAAAAAACTGAAATTCTGTGTCAAATTTTGTTGCCAACAATCGGAAAAAAGACGATAGAATTCAGTAAAAAAATGCTAGGTTCAAATTAAATATCTATATTTCGTGATTAAGTTTCGTCAATATTGTGCAAGGTATTCTCTGCCTTACTCTAGCTCCGCAATTTTATGGGGAGGATAAAAAATTTATTGGAACGTATACGAGAAATTTTGGATTAATTAATCATCTTACATTTGTTTTTGGTTTGTTGGGGAAAGGGAGATTTTTCCGGAAATTGACCAACAGAAGATTAAAACGATTGATAACAGCTAGTTAATGCAATAAAAGTGAGAATATTCTATCTCAATGACAATTTTTAAGGTTCAAGCAATTAGTTGCTATAGTTCTCGAAAGCGAAAATCGAGAAGGGAAACACCGCAACGAAAGTTCGAGAAATTTCGAAACATGCGATTAAATTACTGAATGTTCGAAAAGCACTGATTGGCAAATAAAATTCGAGCAATCGTGGCGTATGATTTATGAAATGAATGCAAACAGATCCAATTCAAATGGTTAAAAGAGTAGCATTCACAATTAATGAGATCATATTGCAAATGTTTTTTTTTTTTAATTTTTAATGTGAGCCATAATTGTCTCAAATGCAGACGGGGATATCATATCGAATTTAGACCACGTGACTTCGAATTTCGAGCCGTCTCGTCTAACACCCTCCCCCCGTCACAAAAACGCTCCTCTTTCTAATTGCTTGAGAAATATTCAATTTCATGTTCACCTCGAAATTTGTGCAGTTAATTAATATTGTGTTGTCTTGATTTGGATTATTAAATGCAGATTTAAACTGTCCTTGAAATACACATTAAAAGGGGATTGTTCTTAAACTTTTCGTTCCAAACTGTTCTTAAATGCTTGTTATTTTTCATTATAGACAATTTTCTTGACATACGTGCAATTAATAAATGAATTTTATTGTTTGTGGGACACTGAAATGAATATGAATAAATAGTTAATCCCTTAAATCTTAGATTTTTACTCAGAAATCTAACGACCAAACAACTGAATTAATTTTACGTTTCTGTTTAAAATCCGTCAGAGCTTCCTATTCTAAAAATGAATAAATATTTATAATTAAAACTGAATCATAAGACAAGAAAGAAATAATGAAGAATTAAATTCATTAGTATTTTCCTTAAAAGCCTCTATGAAACATCTAATAAATCTTCAATTGCTGTTTCACTTAATATCAAAAACCATTTTCTAGATAATTGAGCTATCCTTACATTTTTAAAACTCAGTCAGAAAAATGTATTTTAAACAGTTCTTTAACGTTTGTATTTTTGTTTTAGATGATATTTTTTACATGTGTGTTTTAATAAATATATTTTATTGTTTTCTAGCCTCTTTTGGAAACCAACAATTGCTGAAATTTTCAATTAAACAAAAGAACATTTTGTACTTTTTCCCCCCAATTTTTCTAATAATTCAGTTTCTATCAATAAATAAAATGGATTTGACCGGACCTGATTTGCTGTTTTGTTTTATTTCGGGTATACAATGTAAATAAATTGTTTTCACGTTAGTTGTGTGTTTTTGTTATGAAATTGTATTTATGTTGTATATTTTTCGTATAAGCTTATTCTTTTAAATGTGTCGTTTTTAGGTTAGATTTAATTATTTTTATTTGTCCTTATTTGATAGATTTTCGTACATATACATCAAAATTTCCACGCTAACAGAGTCTCGGGTAATCTATATCTATACTTATAATAAAGCTTAATGTGTGTGCGTGTGTTGGCGCTCTACAGGTCAGACCGTTGGACCTACAGCTACCAAAGTTGGTGCATGTACACCTTGGAGGTGCACCTCGGAGCCCATTTTTCGAATTTTTAATTAGAATTTGAATTAATTAAAATTTAAGCGAAATTTCGACGTTTTTCCGCTATAACTTCCAAAAATATTATCGCACAAACAGGATTTTTGCATCCATTTAAAGATTAAAAAATTAGCTTTCTAATGGTAGCAGTGTTTTAATGCATAACTTAAGCTTGTATTTTTGACGAATTTTCAAAGAAATATTTTAACCATGTTTTTAGCATGTGACTGGATCAAATAAAAGAAGGCCGGAAGTTCGAATAAAAAAAACTATCATCGCAAAATAAATCTAAAGAAATGATACTTTTAGCACGTGACTGGATAAAATAAAAGAAATAAAAAATGTGATATTTTCGAAAAAAATAAATGCAACGCAAAGGTTTCTATAATCTTTTGCAATATCTAAATCATTTTATTCAACAATTCTTCTTTATTTATGGTAAATCTGATTGAATTTAGACAGGATATGCATTGAAATCCCGACTTAATGGCATATTTCTATAATCGTTTACAATATGTGTATCATTAATTCAATAATTTTTTTCCATTATAAAATGTGATAGTTTCTAAAAAAATAAATGCAAAGCCAAGGTTTCTATAATCGTTTGCAGCATCTAAATCATTTATTCAATATTTTTTGTCCTTTTTCGCTTTCTTTAAAAAAACATATTTAATATTTTGGCAGCATCACGAAAAAAATACGTTTTTAATTTCAGGCCAATCAATGCCCGGAATTGTTTCAAGGTTAATGAATATGTGACTTAATTGAAAATTTTAGAATGCATTATTCATTGCGAACCAGCTGGTCGCCAAAGGCGGCTAGTAGCTAATATATTTATCTTTATATTCCTATTTAAATCTATCATAATACTTCAATTGAGTGAATTTTGACTTGGTGATCCTTCTATCTCTCATAGTTTTTTACTTTTTACAGCAATGTGAGGTGAATCATTCCTTGGGATAATGTTGTTATTCTGATATTTCATACCGGTTTTAATTTCAGCTGATCAAACACAGAAATTGTTGCAAGCAGTTGCGTTAGAATATATCTCTCCGCCAATATATAATCTGAATGTAACGTACCGTGCTTCCATCTTCCAAACAATTCCTTTGATAGCTACAAGCGATAATTAAAAATATTCATGATTGCTCATGATTAAAAATAAAATACAACTGTTTTTTTCAATACCTAATATTTTTGTTTTTGCCCTTTTCAAATATTTGTTCCAAATTATTATATTTCATTCCTATTCTCGGTTTTCAAAATGAAATAAAATTGGGGAATAATGTCTTTAATTTTAAAAAATCAAATAATTTTAGTAACTGATATTTTTGTTCTAGTCATTTTGAATTATATGTTCCGAATTTTTGATATTTCAATCGTATTCTTTATTTTCAAAATGGAACAAAATTGGGAAAAAATGTCTTTAATTTAAAAAAATCGAATAAAAAGCTTTTTAATCATTTTATTCTATTTTTATATGGATTTTAAAAAAGAAGACGATTTTATCTAAATCCCAATTTTTGTTTTAATTGAAAATATAGTAAGGAAAATCCACATTGTATTAAAATTTATATTCTCTCACCTTCTCTTTTGATTGAACATGTTGTCTAAACCAATATCAAAAGAACGGCACGCAAAAAATATGAATTTAATCGATTGCTTTTATGTTGAGTATTGTTATTTAATCGATAGTTTTTATGTTGAGTATTGTTATTTAATCGATAGTTTTTATGTTGAGTATTGTTATTTAATCGAGAGTTTTTATTCTGAGTGTAGTTGTTATTTAATCGAGAGTTTTTATGTTGAGTATAGTTGTTATTTAATCGATAGTTTTTATGCTGTGTATAGTTGTTATTTAATCGATAGTTATTATATTCATTATGTTTGAACCAATGCTTTTGATGCAAAGGAATTTAATGTGAAATCACTATTAAAGTCATATCTAGATATTTAATCAAACCTTTTAGTTAGATTTCACTTCACTTATATTCACAATCTTTCAATACTGCGTGCAAAACAAGAGTTTATTAAACATTTGTCAGTTTTTGTCATAGGCATTCTACAGCAAAGCCTTTTTTTAAGAATAATTTTATATTTTTTTTCTTCCCCAATCCTAGGGGCATTTCAAACATGGAAATGAGAAGTATCCGATTGGGGTTTTGGTTTTCGTTGTTCTGGCTGGTACAAAAATGTTATGGGATTGGCCTCTTCGACGATGACAGGACATGGGTGACTCCCATAGGAAGCATGTCCTGACGATGACAAGACATGCTTCCTACTGGAACAGTTGCTTGAAAGCCAATGATTACCTTATAACTCAGCCATAGTTCTTGCCTATATTCTCTCAATCATTCAGATTCATCCATATGCCTTCCGACGTGTCCGAATAACCACTTTTGGTTTTCTTTTTAGGAAGTACAGCTAGATATTTTAAAACAATATTTTCCCAAGATTTGAATGTAAATAGGGAAGATATACATGGGAACATGGGGCGCTATCTCCAATTTGATTTGTTATGATTGCGTATTTGCTGGCCCTGAGCTTATGTTCCAGATGAAATTAAGATCACTCATTGCAGTAGTAAGATCACTCATTGCAGTAGTAAGATCACTCATTGCAGTAGTAAGATCACCCATTGCGGTAGTAAGATCACTCATTTAGTACTCATTGCCTGGTAGTAAATTGATGGAGGAAAAATGGGGAAAATGTGCTAGACTATTCAACAAAATTTCTAGTTTTATAGATTTTCATGAAAGATTGACCGCAGCTTTATTTTGTAAGTGGTACAAACTATGTACATTTTTTTTCCTTTACCTCTTTTATTCAAAATTTGTTTTTTTATTCAGATTTTCGGGTTCATTTACAAGATTTTTCGTCAAATTTCATTGACTGCATGAAAATATTTTTATGCTAATCAAAGATTTCCTTACAGAATTCTCCAAGATTTCTCTAAGTTATCAAGAAATTTCAAAAGGCTACGAACAGGTACCCTTCTTCTTCTTCTTGTATACAGCCGACCACCCCACCACCACTGAACGTAGCAGTATTGACAGGGTTTGTTATGGTCGACTGCTGAATAAGTACTGTCCAACCTTACATTGACTGAACCAACAGGTACTCTCATTCTTTGAGAAAATGATTCATTTAGTGGACAAATGGTTTCTGAACAATTATTCTTACCCCCTGGAAATAATAATGTTAGCTATTACTTCAATCCTTTTCAACACCTTGATTCATAAAACACTGCGTATATCATTTATCAGCAAATCTTTGCTCATCATCGTCAAAAATTTCATCAAATCAAACTAATTTTTACTGGTGATTCTAGAGGTTTCGATTGTACTTCTTTCGCTTGTATTATTTCGAATTCTTCAATAGCCCAGAGAATTCATTTATTTTGCTCCATTTTTTATGCCAGAAGTAGCTTTTATTTTAAGAGCTTTATCGTTTATTTGAAATTGTTCTGCAGATAGCTATAAAATACTCATTGATTCACTGAGCGCTTTGGAATCCCAATCATCTTTACAAGATCACAGCCATCTTTTGCTTTCGAATATTTTAAAAGTGTGTAACAGACTTATCTGGAGGGGCTTTCAAATTATTTTATGTTGGATCCTTGTACTGTGGGAATTCTGAGAAATAAAGAATCTAATATGGCAGCTGAATTGGCTACTACTATCTTGACAATACAGATTCCTCTTCCTGATTGCAAGAAATATGCACTATGTCATATTTTGAATTCAAAGTGGCAAACTGAATGGGACACACATATTCGTAATAAGCTTCATACAATTAGGCCAACAATAGCTCTCTGATCTATTTTACACAGCAGAAAACTGAGCAAAATTTTAACTAATTTGAGGATTGGGCACACTTGATTCCTCCAACGACTTTTTTTAATGGGGAACCCAAAACTATTTTACTCAATTTCAGACAGTCCTATGTCTATTTTACACATTCTTGTAAAATGTCCACTGTTTTCTTTACAGCATCTGACATATTTTTAGACATCTCCTCTCATTTGAGAGAGTTGCTTTAAAAAACTTCACATATTGATCTTTTTAGTTTTCTAAAAAATAATGTTTTTTATAATCATTTATAAACAATAGCCGAGCTCTGTAGTACAGCACCATTTCTTACATCATTGTTATGCTTTTTAATGACTCGCATTTTTAGACTTTTAGACATTTAGATTTTGTAAATATTCCCTGTTTTGAATTCATTATAAATTAATACAAATGTTTTAATTGCATGAATGGGGTACAGATTAGCCAAAGATGGCTTTTGTGCCATTAAAAAAACCCAACTCAAAGCTAACAAAAAGGAAGATAAAGGCTAATTCTCATAAATATTCTACTAGTTAAAAAACCATCTTCTACTGATTACCTGCTGATTGTACCTTACCAGACAACAGATAATCTCTAACCCCTTCTCATTTGTACTACTATTCATTGTTCCACACCCTGCAACAAGAATCGTGACAACATATTGACCGAATGGCCTTTAATATATTTTGCCATGACCCACTATAAATATTTGGCGACGAATTAAGTTATGAATTTGTAAATTTTTGTCATTATAATTTTGCAAATTCAAGTCAGTAGAAGATTCCTTCATAAGATTTATGATTGCCATCGCTTCTGATTTCTATATGGGAGAGTTCCACAACAATATGTCACATGCATATTTTAAATTCATTATTATTTTTGTGACACAAATTTATAATTCTGACTTATGTATCTAAAACACTTTGCAGTTGCTGCTACCATAAATACTTAATGCTCTGAATTTGATGTTTATAATGAAATTTTCTGACTCTAAAATCCAAAATCCAAAATTTGGTGTGTAGTTTTTGTCAAATTAAACAAGAAGTTCATTCTTTATTTGTTTCATACTTCAGTAGCCGCTTAGCCGATGCTGTTCCAAAGAACTGCACCGTTGCTCAGGGAACACCACGTGGAGGTGGGCTTCTGTCGTTCCCAGCCCACCCACCCTCCATCGCTGCATCCGAAGACAGTTCTGATGTGAAAACTGCATCGGGCAGCCGACGACAGTGTCGATGTTAAACTGTGTCCTTCTGCGACTGGTATCTGGAATCCAAGACTAAACAGAACTGGTAGATCTCGAAGGACTCCACCACTGATACTCCGACAGGAGCCATCCGTGCAGGCAAACCCAGAGCAGAGCAGAGCTTGTAGACCGCGGAGGATTCTACAACAGGGATATCTTCTGGGCAGGACTTCTGGGCTGCGGATGGAGCCAGTTTCACTGGAAGTTCTAAAGCCTGGCAAATCCTAAACACCGTGTAAGAGCGAACCACTGGAATGGATTCCACTCTAGTAGCAGGTGGATCAGGTGCTGCATCAACATCCTGATCCAAATCGGGATCGAAAAACAGATTTCCGATCGAGGGTAAGTGGGGGAACATGTAATATTTCAACAGTTCCAAGATCGTCCATAGGACGATCTATCCAACGATGGCCGAAGCCTCATTGGAATGTTCAAAAAACACACCAAGCATAGCTCAGCAAAAAAAGTCACACAACGATCAGTTGCAGAAAGAGAAATGATGCTTAACAGAGCAGCAGAAGATGTATTCATTGTTACGTTTATTACATTGTTTGTGTTTTATAAGTTAATTTAATAATAAACAGTAATATTTTTATTAACAACAATAGCATAAGTGACTGTTGAAATATTCTAGGTGCATTAATAATTGGAATATAATCAATATTATTGCTAAACTAACAATGAAATAAATCTAAAAATCAAACATAGAGTACAGAATGGGGGCAAAGAGGGGAGGTAATATTTAAATAAATTACGTAAGTTTTAATTTACATACATTTTTAAATATTAATGAAATTTTTCGAGGGGATTTTAAAATGAATACCATTGTTGGATATTGAAATTGAATAAAATTTGTAAAAAATGAGATTGAGTAAAATTAGGAAAACAGTATTTACTTTTCGCTTAATATGTTGCAAAATTCTGCCTTATTCTGTATTTGAGTCTTTTCATATTAAAAGTGTAGTAATTAGTTAATCAAGGGAAGTGGAATACAAAAGAAAAGTAAAAAAGAAAAAAAGAAGAGGGCAAAAATATAATGAAAGATATAACGCACACGAAATTAATGCATAAGAAGCTGCAATTCTTGAAACACCAATTTTCAAAGTACTGTAGTTTAATGCTTCGTAGTATACAGAAAAAAATCGATTATATATTTAGGATGTTCTTTTTTCAACCGAATGATAACTCAAAATTTCACACCAAACTATAATTTTAGTAATAAAATCATGCACCCGATTCAATTTATCTCAATAGTTGCTTCTTTTAATTATTACGTTTACATGCTCGTGAGAGTGCAGACAGAAAAACGATCACCCCTTGACGGATTTTGTTCCGAATTTGATATAGATTTATACTTAAGTTTTTGAATCTGTGCATCAAATATTAGTCATTTAGCTGTCTTTGTTTAATTACTATGGTTTTAAGTTATATTTTATCTTATGATTGACAGATTTCCTCTGAATGCATTTCGTTCAAAATCTGATAGAAATTTTGAAAATCTGAAGTAGGGATACAAAGTTTCATCCATCAGTTGAAAACGCTTTTGAATAATTGTGTTCAATCATTGGCTTTTTTTTTCCAAAATATGTTTCTCAGATTCTGAGAGATCTAAAACATGGTGATTTGTCAAAATATGGAGTCTAAAAAAAACTTATTAAAAGTGAAAACTATAAAACGATATTTAAACTATCATATACAAACTGTAAACTAAATTTTAAAATTATTATAAGCTCGGCTAAGCATCTAGTCAATCCATTCTTTTTTTATTGAATGTTGGCGGAATTTAAGTAAGTTGACACGATTTGATCGTTATTGTGTATGCCGATGATGGCTCTACACTTGATGATGAGAAATGAGCTATAAATTTGGCGTGTAACTAATTGAAATAAACAAAGGAATTGCTGTGTAACTAAAATGATGAAACGATGCTTCTATACTATGCAGTTTATTGCTATGAAAAGGGGCACGGAGTCACCCCTCTACTAACGGTAAGTATCGCGTCCAAGTTCAAATCTCATTCTGCCAACATGGTCATGACCAGAGCAGTTACAAAAAATGAGAAACCCTAGAATGAGAGTCCGCCAACTTAGCGCGTTGGTAGCAAAGTACTGAACAGTCGTGTTTGGCAAGTAATTGGACATTAATCTTAAGTCTTACAGTGCCTTTAACAAATACTTCTTACTATAAAAAGTATCCACAAACTGAATTAAAACTTCAAGTATCCCAAATAAAGCTCAAAATCTGGGAAATGAAATGCAATAATTCCTTTTGTTAAAATTTAACTATATGGGAACAATTAATTTAATATAATTAGTATTAAACTAATATTTAATTAGGAAACAGTTACATGCATGAAAAAGAATAATATTCTGAAAAATGATGATATCAATAATTTATATACGTTCTTTCTACATTTATCCTTTAAGCCTTACGCATGAATTCAGTCTTAAACCCTTAAAAACCGTTAAGACATCAGAAAAATTGAAATTTATTCTAAGTGAAAGATTAAGAGCTATTGGAGGTGTTTGCATAGCTGTCGTCAGGCTTTGTCACAAGACTTTTAATCACTGACTTTATGAAATGTTTCATGAAATTCTTTATCTACGAAATATAATCTTCATGTTCCATGGGTCGTGTCAGGGCCATATGCATGTCTTTATGAAAAGACATGAATATGTACATTCTTTGGTGTCAGTTAATCAATTTTCCGGGTGATATCGATGGCGATTAAGACTTCGTGTTTGGCGAATTTCTCCTTGTATAAAAATATATACATGCACATTTTTTTCGTCAATGTTTCTCTTGCTCACATGATATCCGATGGCGTAACAGAATTTTGTATTTAGCCAATTATTTTTCACCAAGCATTTTAGATGTGTAAAAGAATATGCATGCACATTTCTTGGCTTCGGTTTATTAACTGGCCATGTAATAACAATAAGATTACATAACAAATGTATGATATATTTAATGTTATTTCAATTTCATCGTATAAAGAAATAAAATTTAGTATTTTATGACTTTTTTCTTTAAATAAAAAAACATACGCATTTTTTGGCATCAGTGCGTGCTTCTATTGAGCACATGATGTATTTGTGTAATAAGATTTTGTACATAACCAATTTTTATCTTTCATGTGTAAAATCAAGTGCTTGTACATTTCTTGAAGTCAGATTGCTAACTGGTCATGTGATAACGATAGGACTACATGATGAATGCATGATAACTTGGTTATTATTTTTACCTCTGGGGGTACTGAATCAGGGATGAGTCGGCCTCTGATTTGGATCTAAAGATCCTTTTTTTGAAAAAAATTTCATCAAAGAGGAATAAAAAAACCAGATTTGTTCGGTAATTTTAACTTTTAAATAGCAATAAAAGTTTATTTCTTTAAATATAACTTTAATTGAGACACAAAACATCCACTGTTCAATACAGATTATTTATATATGTATTTTGATATATATAGTTGTATATGGTTAATTTCTTGTTGAATTACGATTGTTTGAATGAAGCAACATAATGGAAAAATATCATTCTTCATAAAATGTGTTTTTAAAAAATTCAGTCTAGAGTTTTTAGCGAAAGTATATCAAGAAAGATCCTTATAACTCGCGAAATATTCCGAATATTGACAACATCTTGGTATCATTTGGAAGCTAAAGGATTAGAGAACATATTGAAGCAATGAAAAAATGTTCGATATTTTGGACGATTTTCGAAGTTTAAAATGTGTACATACACCTTAAGTAATATAAATCAATATGAGAGGAGAAGTGTAATACCTGTAATTATTTAAGAATCGATACCAAATTACTTAAATATTCTGAAACCAATTTCCCCGGCTGTAATACTAGTTTTACATTACAAATTTATTTAAAGAAGTTCAATTTTAAGAGAAATGAATGTTAATCCGTAAAAAATATGGAGAAATAGCTGAAAAAAATCAGTATTCTAGAATTTCAGGAGATGAAATTTATTTTTAAAATTACCTGATAAGTTTTTTCAGATTTTCATTTGAACTTAATTTTGAAACTTGAATTTTGAATAAATAATATATATGAAATTTATTTTTAAATTTACCTGGTAAGTTTTTTCAGATTTTCATTTGAACTTAATTTTGAAACTTCGCCCTTAATTTTTTTACTATAATATTATATTCAAAATAATATGCTGTAATTGTAGATATCTTCCTTAGAAAAAAAAATTATTATTATCATTCCTTTTGCTCGCAATTTGTTCTCCGAATTTTGGCAATCAATTTTTTAAAACTTAGTAATTTGTTCTTTCTGGATAAATAGTGAAAGTTTACGCAAAACATGTACACTTAATATGCAAGACTTTTTAAGAAGTATATTTTTTAATTTTAATAATACAATTAAAAATGAAAAATAGGAAGAAAAATTTAACATCTAATTTTTTAGAAGTTAATAATAAGTAATTTGATTGAAAAAAAAGAACAAAAAATCTTTCACATCTTCTAAAACGATATTTTTTAAAAAAAATAATGAATTGAAAGATTTTTTCTCCAACAATCGGAATTCTATTGTAGTTTGACATCTTTCCGTCATGCAGTTGTCAACTAGATAAAGTTACAGTTTTCTTCATCAGCATTTGCCATTTTATTTCCACAAAAAAAGTATTTAAGAAATTGAAAAGAATAATTTTAGAAGTAGATTGCTGAACATAAAGTATATTCAGCATAAAAACTAAATAAACTAAAGGTGCATTGTTAAACCCTTCATGAACTTTGGCCGACTCGGTCAGTCACGATTTTACCATTTTGTACCCATCTGATTGTCTGATTGTTATTTATTCTGAATGCTACTTCCCGGTTTATGCTATTTCTTTGTTTCAGACTTAATTATGGGTGTCAAAATATCTTTTGAACGAACACACTCCTTTTTAGAACCAATTGTGAATAGTTTAAGCTCATTGAAAAAAAATCCAAAATGTTATTTATGTTCTTTTAGAAGTATACTTAATTGAGCAATTCACTATTCTTTTCAGCAAACGATTCTTTTACTATTTTTAATTTATGATGAAGCCTTGATCAAAGTTCAAATCAAATAATTATAAAAATAGACCCAGAACAATTTTTCTTAAAAAAATCTTTTAATAGTTTAAAAAAAAAAGAATAGAATTGAAATATGAGATTTGGCTTTTTTAACAAGAAAATTATCATTTTTGTAGTGTTTTTAGTTGAATTTAAATCTTTACTAATGTAAATGTAAATAATTTAGTTATACGAAATTCTTTTCAAGACTTTTTACAGAGACGTTCTAATTTATTTATTTTTTTCGTTTAAAACTGTTTTCATCTTTTTTCATCGTAATTTCTGAACAAAAAATCATCAAAAACTTTAAAAGTTAGAGAGGGAAACGTACAAACTGTCAGGAAAATGTATTCGATACGTGAAATTTTTAGATGCAATTTTTGAAACTTAAGTTACAGGATACATAAATAGAATAGAATAGAAAGAAAATATTTAGAAAATAATACTAAAATAATTAGAACATTAAACAGAACAGAAAATGATGCAATTTATTCTACAAAACGAATCTTAACCATAAGTATAGATAGTTATCATCTGTAACTGAACACCATCACGTCCGTCCAGTTTATCCATCGGTCATATATTTGAGAGTCGTGAAGAAACACGAATTGAGATTGATCATGTTCACGAAGTTTTGGAAAATCACGCATTTCCAGATGTAGTATGAATTTTAATATTTCCGGTTTTCTAGACAGAAAATTCTTTTTAAAAAATACTAAATTTAAATCAGATGTATGTAATTTTACTTCCTTGTATAAGTAATATAAAATGTAGTAATCGAAATCGAAGTATTGATGAATCTCCATATTTTAGATCCTCCGAGTTCGAAAAATACATTTTTCCCAAACGCCCGTTGTCTTAAAAATGCAAGGATATCTTAAAAATGCTTTGAGACAAGCGGATGAAATTTAGTATGAGGTCTTTACACCAAATTTTTAATTTTTATCAAATTTTCTGCAAAATCCGCTCTGAAGAAGTCTGTCTGCCCGGCAGTTCGAATATAATTTAACCCAATAATAACAAAATGAAGAGAGATAAAACACGATAAACTGAATTAAAATTTATGGTCCAGACATCCAGGGCCTGACTAAGGCAGGGACATAAGGGACAGTTGTCTCAAGCCCCCACATTAGAGAGGCCCCCAAAATTGAAAATACCACAGACAAGTTCTATGCATGGTTCTTCATTATTGAAGGTGTGAAGCAGGTGGCGAAGGGGCAAAGAAGTGTTTGCCCCGGGTCCCAGTTAGGGTCAGTAGTAGACATCTATCCTGTAGACATTTACCCAGTAGACATCTATCAAATTTTGTGCCAAATCCAATAAAGGATTTACCAACTGTCTGTCTATACTTTCAGAAACCGATGATTATGATGTCGTATCCGTGTTGCCCCGGAACGAGGATATAGTGACCCCTGAGCATCGAAAGGCAGAAGTCCGGCTTCTAGCTCGTATGAAGATGACAAACAAGCATTCGCTTGCACAGACCCTTTTTAAAGGGTGGTACATTCATACATCTCACAGATAAAACACAAGAGAACAATCATGCCCGAACCGGAACTCCCAGATCACGGGAAAGACACGCTGGATTAGAAATGGATAAATGCGATGACTCAAAACCACAATAGCTTTAATATATCAAATGTTATGAAAATAATGATTATGACTACATGTGTTGAATCAAATTTTTATCTCAGTTGGAAAAAACACGCCAAACACAAATTCGATTTTCAGATATTGTTAACCAACCATATGCCAGGTATTAATAAATAAATAGCTCGCCAAGAATGGCGCGATAGATTCAGTAAGACTGCTAAATTATGGCAATGCTATGCAAGGTGTTATCTGGAATTGCACTTTTATTAAGGCTATTTATTTACTACTCTCGCTGGTTTTCAATTAATGAGTTATCTCAGATAAATAAATCATCAATTAAATATTTGTTTTTTGCTACAGTGGTGTACAAAAATATACACTGGCATATTTGGTAGAATTTCTAAAATTTACTAGACGTATTTTACTAAAATTTGATGCAGGTATTATATTTATTGTTATTTTTTCTAATGGCAAGTCATTTACAAGGTCGCTGACTAACCAGCCAGTGCGATTTAATCCAAAATGCTCGTCTCTTGTTTTTTCAGTTGCGCTAACTAAGGCCAAGAGTTCGAGTGAGCTACTCAAATGTCAAAACCCTTCATTCATTCACTCATCCACATATCTTAATTTAGACTTGGAACACCTCTGAACCAGTATCCCAGTGGTATTGCTCTCGACATGGAGGACTTTGTGACCATAACAGATTTTATACGCTCTCCAGTCACCACAGATTCTTCAGCCATCGGGGTTTGAACTCACTACCTAAGGGGTGCGAGTCCAACACCCTACAAATCAGACTATTTATAGTGCATATCTATTAGGGTTGTATTATGCGTATTAATCTAATAAACCGACACTTCTTTAATCTCTATGACAGTTCGATGCCTTAAAACATATTTTGAAGGGAAAATAATCATAAATATTATATATTAGCCTTTGGCTACAAGTTGGTTCCTTAGAAGCTTTAATTGTTTGTAGTTTTAATTAAATATGTTATGAATGATTTATATGCTTGATTACTTCAAAACTATTATTAAGCATTCAATTGTGACATAAATTAAAACTTCTTTAATTTAATAATTAATCCTTGTTTTGTTCATTTGAATAGAAAACCTCCTAAAAGAATCTAGACCTATGGCATCATTGTGCTTGAAAACAGAACTGTCCGATTTTTGATGTTGCAGCATTATAATTTCACTTTTTAAATTGTACAGATATTAAATAGAATTCTCCTTCCTTAGCTTTTAACAATGGAAATTAAGAGGTTTAATATTTGAAGATGATATTTTTGAAAAAGTTTAAATTTTAAGTCAACAATGTAGTCTATTGTTGGATATTAGTAAAAAAAATTTTTTTTTTTTTTGATTTACCAAGATTTAAGAGAAATTTGACCAACGATTAAATTAATATTAATAAAACGATAATTTTTAAAATTTCTGAAAGAGATTAAAATTAATCTCATTTAATAATATATCGGAGAATAGCCACAGGAAACAACGAAAATATTGCTTAATATTTAATTAAATAAATTTCGAAAAAATCGTTTCGATGTATACATTTCTATTCTTTAAAGTATATTTATACCATTCTCTCATTCACATTCACATTCTCTTTTATAATAGTTGATATTGCAAAAGAGATTTAGTTGAAAAGAACACATTCAAAATTCCCGATTACCCAGCAACTTGATCACCAAGGATAGCAAGTCATTTCTAAAGTATGCTACCATTTTTAATTAACTTGTTTTAAGACTCACAATAATTGAAGAAAATTAATTTATTTTTTCTTCAAACACAGTAGATCAGGGTCTTAGACAGAAGTGATAGTTGTACAATAACGGGTGAAAAAAGTGGCAAATTGGAATACAGGAGAGAGTATCTGAATTTAATTTTTCTTGTTACTGTTTTCGTGAGTTGTCTTGAAGAAACATTTGTGTCACTCTGCTTGCTTTTAAGAAGTTTTAGTAATTTTATACCAAAATAGTGAGACAGTGAAGAAAACTAGAAAATATAACTTCTTTTCTTTCAAGAATATAAATTGCCGCCTTTATTCTTACTTTTGGAATAGAGGATATCAGACGCTAGAAAAAAAAAA
>JAPMOQ010021195.1:737955-748807 GCA_026543055.1 Argiope trifasciata | reverse complement strand
TGTGTGTGTGTGTGTGTGTGTGTGTGTGTGTGTGTGTGTGTGTGTGTGTGTGTGTGTGTGTGTGTGTGTGTGTGTGTGTGTTGGTGCTCTACAGGCCAGACCGTTGGACCTACAGCTACCAAATTTGGTACATGTATACCTTGGAGGACGGGAATGTGCACCTCGGAACCCTTTTTTCGAATTTTTTATTAGAATTTGAATTAATTAAAATTTAAGCGAAATTTCGACGTTTTTCCGCTATAACTTCCGAAAATATTATCGCACAAACATCAGTTTTACATCAATTCAAAGATAAAAAAATTAGTTCTCTAATGGTATCAGTGTTTCAATGTATAATTTAAGCTTCTATTTTTAACGAATTTTTAAAGAAATATTTTAACCATGTTTTTTTTTACCACGTGACTGGATAAAATGTAAGAAAATAATGACGGAAGTTCAAATGGAAAAAAAAAAAAACTATCGTAGCAAATTAAATCTAAAGAAATTCAACTTTTAACACGTGATTGGATAAAATAAAATAAATATAAAATGGGATATTTTCTTTAAAAAATACAAGGCAAGGGATTCTATGATCGCTGGCAATATTTAAATCATTAATTCAATAAATTATCTTTATTTATACAGGATTGAATTTATACAGAATATGCATTCAAATTCCGGTCCAATGTCCAATTTGTAAAATATTATTAATAAGTATATATATTTTTAATACTATTAATTTGATCTAAATAAAGTAAATAATTACATTTTATTTAGCTTGAGTGAAACATTGCATTTATGAATAATGAGTTTTACATTTCTTCATACTTTGCTCTGTGAGCCATATTTTACAAAATATTTTTATTAATATTTTAAATAAAAGTTGCTACATCAGTCAGTCTTCTAAATCAATAATTAAAATGACTGATTTATAAAAGCAAAAAATATTAGTAGGAAAACGTATTGTTTTATAACTTTCCGTCCATCATCTTAAAGAAAATACTAATTTCAAACCAATCAATGCCAATGAATTACTTCAAGGCTAATGAATATGTGATTTAATTGAAAATTTTAGAAAGCATTACTCATGGCGAACCAGCTGGTCGCCAAAGGCGGCTAGTATGGAATAAAGTATTACAACAGTGATAAATAATAGCATAAATGTATAAAACATTTTTTCCTCTTCTCAGTCTCCTGTATCATCTGATTTTAACTAACGAAAACAATTTTCAGAAATTTTTTATCACAAACCTTCTTGCTAAGATATTATTCCCCTCCTCGTATAAGATTGTGTCAAATGGGCAAGCTTTGAAGGCCACGAGTGCTCAGGTTTTTATTTCTGGACATAATAGTTAAGTAATACAGAAAAAACTCGTATTTGTGTATTATTGCATGCAAATGGTAAAAAGAAAATCTTCAGTTATCTATTAATTGCTTTCAATTGACAATTACTAAAGATTTGTCATTGGTATGAATCTACAGAATTTATTGAATCTAACTTGTGATCTTTGGCGATTTTTGTTTCTCCGAATAACCGCTAAAACATGACCAACATAATAGTACCAGAAAATGGAATATGCGCTTTACAAGCTATTTTTTTCCCACTGATTGAAAGCAAAAAAAATTTATAGCTCTAAAATCATAGTCACATGACAATCATAATTTCATTTACCCAAGTCTTACAGTGCGTGTGTGTATGTGTGTTTAGTTATTTTGTTCACATGCTTGCAAATATGCTGACGATTGATCAATATATAAATCGACAAAAGATCAAGTTTTAAAAATGTTTCAAAAGTTCATGCAGATCCATAATTCAAGTGTTAAAACTGCTTACTGCATTTCATTTACTAAGCTGTTGTGATTTTGTGTTAACACTTTTACATGCATACGAAAGCATAGATGGTCAACTCATTAACATTTCTGGCTTCAAATTTGATTCGCATCTACCTTTTACTTGCCAAACTTGTTTACTAAATTTTATCCACCTAGCTCTTCCCATTTTGTAGTTATCATTTGTATCATTTGGATAGAAAGACAAGTACTTGTGAATGAATTTTGCTCACATTTTGACTGAAAATTACAAATTTGATTGTAAAAGTCACTTATCTCTCATCTACCAGTCACAAATCATTTTTGAATGATCTTGTTCACAGACAGACAATTCCAAAAATGTGTTTCCAAACTCAGAAAGATCTAAAATTAGGAAGTCTGTCAAAGTATCGAATTTGAATTATTTTTAATGATTACGGTAGTTTTCCTTTGTATACTTCGCATGCCAGAAAGTAAAAAGCTATGAATCGAACGAAGTTCACCACCAAATTAACTTCATTTTGTATGAAGCAACAACATGATTTTAAAAAAGAAGAAAAATAGAGAGAGAGACTTTGGACATACGATTTGAGAGGTCAGAATAATGATTTTCAACCGTTAGCGATAAACAATTGATACGTGATCATTAATTCTTGGAATATATGAAGAGCATGCGAACATTATCAGATGAAATTAAGAAGGAATGCGAGATACAATTATTTCTGAGAATCAGGTCTTATAAAATTATGTCTGTCTATATGTGAACACAATAATTCAAAAAAGCTTATAGTTTAGTGATGGAAATTAGAATGTGAACTTTACACTACATTTTTATTAGGTTGTTCGGAAAGTAATTTCGTTTTTTCCTGACAAAGGATTTAATTGCATTTTTCGCACCCAATTTCATACTTAAACCGCAAAATCATTTTATGTTTTAAGAGCTGATATAGCAAGGCTTGAGTTTGAAAAAGTGCAGCTGATTCTTCGCAGTAGTTTTTGGATGGTGCCCTTTTAAATATGGAGAGCAATAAACAGCATTTTCGTCATTTTTTTCTTTTTTGCTATAAAAGGTAAAAATGCTGTTCAAGCCAGAAATAAATTAGCCAATATGTGTGGAGAAGATGTGTTAACAGTACATCAGTACCAGAACTGATTTGCAAAATTTTTCCTTCAAATGAGGAGGCCAAAAACCACCTCGATCAGTTTTTTTTACAGCAAAGACCAAAACTTTTATGAGCGTGTAATCATGTTACTACCAAAAGGTATTAGACCAGAATGGCAATTTTATAATTTAATAAATAATTTATTCATTAAACGAAAATTTCTTTTCATTTTGACACAAAAATACGAAATGACTTTCCGAACGACCCAATAGATTCCAATCAAAAAGAATTGTGTGGAGATTATGTGGAAATTTTAATATGATTTTCTCTATTTGATATTTTCGAAATAAACGAAATCTATTCATAGGAACATATCTACAAGTCTGAACATTTGAAATTTCTATGCATGTCTGATAACTGGAAGTTTGTCTGTTGTTCTGAAAATTAGAAGTTCGTCCATGTCTAAAAGAAGGTTAAACATTTTAGCAATTTCAGTTAATAAAAATATTCCCATAATTATTTAAAACATTCCCGATATATCCAAATTTTGCTATTCAAACTTCCTCGTATGCTAACAAAAACGTGTAAACATTTAGGGGAATTTTTTCAAATGGCTCACCCACCACATAAGAAATTCAGCGATAATTTCTCCAACAAATTTAATCAACATTTTATTTCAGTTAAGAAATTCCGAAGATTTATGCTGAAGTAATGTAAGAACTTTAATATGAATGTCATAGCTCGATATCTTCAAAATAAATGACTTTTTATTGGTCTATTTATTTTATTAAATTACTCAAATGTAATTGGAATATATCTCCTATCTTTTACAACTTAGTTCAAAATTTTACTGGTTTCTTGCAACTAGAACTAAAATTTTATTGAAATAATTAAATTATTAGTTTCAATATTTAAATTATACGTTTTTTTATTTTTTATTTCAGATTAAACTTATTGAATTCGATCCAGTGGCTTAGCTAAAAGTTAATGAAGAGAACAGGATTCTCCAGGGGCTTCAAACTAGTGAAAATTTTGGCAACTAAGAAACCTAGCATAGGCAGAATAATAAAACTATGAAATTGATTTAAATAATCTATATCAATCAACAATTCTGCATAAAAAAATAGGTACTAGCTTAATTATAAAGCTATGAAATATATTTTAATAATGCACACTAATCAACAACTTTGCTTAAAAATTCAACTCTAATCTATGAAATAGACTTTAAACTAATCTATGAAACAGGCCTTAATGATCTATAATAATCAGCAATTTTGGTTAAAAATTCAATTCTATCTTCATCATAAATCTATGAAATAGATTTTAATGATGTATACTGATCAACTATTTCGCTTAAAAAATCGGTTCTTGCTTAGTTATAAAGCTATTAAATAGATTTAATACTGCGCATTATTCAATAATTTTGCTTAAAAATTCAGTTCTAGCTTAATCATAAAAATATTAAATACAGTTCAATGATGTGGAATAATCAACAATTTCGTTTAAAATGAGACTGTACTGTAATTTTGTCTTTCTCTTTACAAACATTTTTTTTTCCCTTAAATTTATTATTTAAATTCGACTATACGTTTTTTTTTTTCTTCCCCTATTTGTAAGCTTCATAAAATTTTTCCAAAGGGTAATAGTGTGCATTCGGAAAGCCTAATTTAAATGCTTTCTGATAACCACTTTTATAAAAAACCGATATAAAATAATAGCGATATTAGAATTAGATTTAGACTTGGGAAAATACTAAGATGACTATTGTATAAGTAGTTTTACTACCAAAAATATTATTAAAATATATTTTTGCATTATAAGAAAATATATACTGGTAAAAATAAACTTTTATTTTTATTGCAGAATTGTTATAATGCGGTTTGTGTCATTGGAATGTTGTTTGATTCGTAATGTAGTCATATCTCGTAACTGGAGACGGAATTTACCATTGACACCGTAAAGCGAGAGGTACTGTATAGAATAGGTGCTTATCAATTAACGGTAAAGGATTGGCGATAATTTTGGCATCCTTATTTGTTTCTATCATTAACATTAAAAAGATTTTAATAATTTTCTTATAAGCTGTTATTTAAAACATGTATGAACACATTGCAATTAAATAAAAATTGATCCATCGTTGGATTAAAAGTTCGTCCCGAGTAACAAGCATCATTATCATTCCTAAATTCAAAATCAGTGAAAATGAGTGCCTCCCCTTAAAACCACAGAACTGAAATGAAGCTCTTATCGAGAGGAAAGAACCTTCTCTGCTAACCATGATGCAAAAACTCAAATAAAGAAGCCAAGACATATGGCGTCACTGTAATGTGATAAATGTAACTGCACTCGTATTTTCCATGTGCTAAAACCATTTGTGATATATTTGTTATTTATATACTTAAGTCAGGATAGGCTATTCATAGGTTGTAAAGTACTAATTAGGTTGGCTGGATTACTAATATACTAACAACCAGCGTCCTGGCCTAGGGGTTGCGCATCTTCCCCTTTATCTGGGCGTCATGGGTTCGAGTCCTGACTCGGACGTGATTGTTTTCTATTCACTGTTCTATCAGTGAGGTGTGTGAAAGAGCATCCCTTGGGAAAAGGGGCTGTGCAAGTGAATGTGTGAGTGTATTTTTTATGAGCTTGAAGGCCGACTTCTGCCCTCCAGTAGGGCCACGGTGGCGGCCTGGTGGTAAGGTCTCGGCTTCGAAACCGGAGGGTTTCAGGTTCGAGACTCGATACCACAGAAGAACTGTTGTGTAAAAGGTTTTCTTGCACGTTAAATCTGACACGTCAAACGTCCTCCCACTGGTATGGTTTGGCTTGGAGAGGGGGGTGCCAGCTCAGGTCTCGTCCTCAAATCTGATCATGGTTCAAAATGATGATTCCCAAAATAGCCCTCGTGTTGCTTTACAACGGGACGTTAATATAACTAAAACTAGGCTAAACCCATTTATGCCTAAGGTTAAAAAATTGGAATTTTTGCATGAAATTTCTATATGTTAGGTAAAAAAATATAATAAAAATAACTTTTATGTGGGGGGTGTTCCAAAAATGGAACAGTGGGCGTAAATGGGTTAAGCATGATTTTCAGAAAAGTTTGATTAAAATAATTTCAACTTAAATTTCAGTTGTCAATAAAAAAAATGTAAAAACCACTTGGTTACAATTTTTTCCCACTCCAGTTTGTAACAGGAAGCACACATCAGTTCTGCTCCTCGTCTGTCGTCAGTGCCTTTGTCTTTATTTCATTTCCTCCGCACGGAAAGATAAATCAAGTTCTTGGGAGGATATAGAATACTTTTCTTCGTGATAATAAAGCTGGTTCTCCCAGAGATCATGCCTGACTGGGGTCACATCCGCCGCTAGAGTCGGGGGGAGGCAAGATCACTTTTCCCTATCTGCCCCTTGGTTGCACCCGCATATTTGGATCCTTCTTTCAAAAAAGAAAAAAATGGAGGTCCTCTGTAGTGCCTTTTTTACCCTTCAAGAATCGTGCAAGAGTGCGGTTTTATTTCTATTTTCATGGCAGGATGTTTTAAAACTCTTAGCCCCCACCCGGAGATTTTTTTTTTGAAAAAAAAAATATATGGAACACTTGCAGCGAATTTTTTTTTTTTCCATGACTTTTTGCGTTTGGAGATTAAGGTATCCGACTACATTCGAAGACTTTTTTTTCCCAAAAAAATTGAATTTTTAAAAAAAAATTTTTTAACTATAATTTTTAGATGTGTTGTCAATTATAATACAATATACTATATATATACAGCAAAATTATGTAAAAATACAATATATTTTGAGAAGCAGGAAAATTGGTAGTAAATTTTAATTAAATTTAACCATAACGGTTTACAATCTACAAAACATTGCAATGCAGCAATCCTATTTTTCTTTGTACGCAAATTATAGAATACAATGATGCATGAAATGAACCAAAAGCTAAGAAAAATGTTGAGATGCAAAGAAGTGATGGGTTAAAATATAAATATATATGCATTTTTTCCATAAATTCACAGCTTAATTTTTCTAAAAACACCTATAAATGAAAAAGTATTTCATCAACGATAAAACTTTTAGTTCATTTCGTTGCCCATATTATTCAAAACCCACGTTGAAATTTTTAAGTAAATATTTCTATTTGTTTTTGAGATATCATATTAAAGGTGCAGAATTTATATGAAAGTTGAAGTTTTGAGAAAATTGAAATTAAAGACAAATTTTAGCTGAAGAATATGTGACCCTGGATGGTAGGTAAGACCTTGCTTTTCCAAGAAAAGATAAACTGTTTGGAAAGAGTAAAGTCTGAACTACAAGAAATAACAATTTAAAAAAAAATTCACCAGTGTTTTTAACGTGGTCCGATACCTTAAGGCTTATTTACTATTCACAAGATAAAAGAAATAGAACGAAGATTCCAGCTTTTAGTACGAATATCACGTGACGATAGTGTTTGTTGATTCGTTTTTCTTCATTTTATTTTTTATAATTAATTCATATATTACAGAAAATATAATTAATTCATATGCGAGTCCGTATATGTGTATAAATGCAATAACTAAAATGACAAAAAGGGTCGAATCTTCCCAATGATCTGGGCATCCCGGGTTCGAGACCGGTTTCGGGCATGGTTGTTCTTCATCCGTGTTCTATGTGTGAGGTGAGGGAAAGTACCCCCCTGTAAAAAGGCGTTGTGCAAGTGAATGTGGCGCATGAGTGGCTAAGTCGTACTCTTGACCTTAGATGACGATGCTAATACGAGAGACGCTCTCTCGGTTTAAATGCATCAGCGGACTTGCCTTGATAAGTACCATTGGAATCAACAACAAAAACTATATGAATAAAAAAGATAATAATAAAATTTATTAAACTTATTAATTGACGTAGATAAGACTGAAATCTCTGAATAGCCAATTTTTAAATTTTTCAGAAAAAATTTCTTTTTCAGTATCATATTCTGATATTAATGAGGAGAAATATTAATATTCATACTAATTTTCAATTAAGAATCTTATTAAAATTTTCAAAAAACCCATTTCCAAGTCTGTTTCATTACATGGCTGCCCAAGAAATAATTCGTAACCAGTTTTTGCCATCTATCAATTAATTGCAATGTAGATTGTTTTGGACGATACTTTCACAATGCACATTGTAATATTTTGATCCTGACCTATCTAAAGGAGAAAATTTCAGACAATTATTTTAATAACAACCATATGTATACATAAGAACAATTTGTTCTAACCTAGGTTAAATATTTGCTATTTACGCAACAGTCGAAGTTTGAAGGTTTATCGTGAAAAAAATTCGTTATCAATTGGGTGAAAAATACCACAAGATGCTGACAAGGTGTTAGTTCGGATAGCTACTCCAGGTGGAAATATAATAATACATTTGTCCATAATCCAAAAAGGTATCTTCTCTTCAAAGAAAACTTGCACTTTTTAGCTGTCTAAACTCCACCTTTTCACTTTCCATTCGTCCTTGTGAGCTCTCCATTGGCCAATCGCCCAGCAAAAATTACTCACATTTGTGGCGCCACTCTGGGGTTGTAGCGCCGGTTCATGTTGTGGCCTCGCAAACGACTGTTCTAGAACACGTGTTTGTGATATTCTTTCGCAAAGGGACCGTCCAGATGTTTCAACCTGAAATTCTCCCCTTCAGAAACTATGTCCGGACTACCAGGTAACAGACGGCTTTAAGCATCATTTTATGCCTCTTCCCCCACACTTATTAGAATATTAAATCTAAAAAGTAGTACTGTGTCTAAATGAAACAAGATAATCAGAATACTGAGGCTGAAAATGGATGCTAAAATGAAACAATCATGAATCGTTTCTCTAAAATGTTTTCGCTTGTTCCTTACTGATGATGTTATCTCTCTCGCATAGCCTGCCTTCTCTATGATGGGGTCCGGGTGCAAGAAATCATTTGGGGCCCTAAATGTTTAGCAAAGTAAAAAAAAGAAAAAAAAATGAGCATTTGCATATCTATTTAATAATGCGTCATTTTCTTTTTGCTATTAATTACTCCAGGAAAGTTACGATTTTTTCAATTTCTTTTTCAGTGCTTAGTCCACCAAAAGCGTTTAAGCACTATACCCATATGCCAGACCGAAGATAATCCTTCATTTACTTTTAATTTGATGAAAAAGCGTTCAGCAACTATTATATTTAGTAACTGGCAAAGTAAAGGATTGAAAAATATATTACTTTAGATTTAGACAAAAGTAGACAGCTGATGATTTACATTGAACCCAACCTCAGCCACGACTTCTGGGCGCCGGGCACGCCGCTCTGTCTTAACATGTTTGACGCGGATTTCCATATCCATAGATGAATTTTTCCCACCTTTTTATAGATATCACGGCGATCTATGCCTAATAAAGGTGTCAGCTGATGCGCAGCCAGCCACATGGAAACAAGCTTGTAGACTTTTAGTACGTGTCATGTTATTATTGTTCAGAACACTTTTTTAATTCTTAATCACGGTTGGAGCAACCTCAGTCACGTGAGCCTGGGTGCATAGCATCAGCCGCACCCCTCAAGATAACCACATAAAAAGTGAGGACTTTCAGCCAAGTCGTGAACGCTACAAGTGTTTAAATTCCATCTGACTGATTCATTCTTTTATTTTGAGTTTTAGTTTAGTTATACTAACGTCCTGTTTTAAAGAAGCACGGGGGATATTTGGGAAGGACCTCGTCATTTTGAACCACGGTCAGATGACGAGAACGACACCTGAAGTGGCATCCCCCCTCTCCACACCAGCGGCAGTACGTTTGGCCTGACAAATTGAACGTGCAAGAGACCCCCTCACACGACGGTTCTTCGGTGGAATCGAGTCTCGAACCTGATACCCTCCGGTCCTGAAGCCGAGACCTTACCACCAGGTGACCGTGGGCCCTATTATTGCCTCACTGCTGTTGTCCCGTCATTGTCCTGGTGTGAACACTTGAGACAACGCGGACAACGTTTGTCCCGACGGGACAATTATTTGCCATCGTCCAGTTGTGGTCACGTGATTTTCCAGAAGTAGGCGTGATCTTCTATTGCGAGCAATAATAAGCCTCGTGTGAACCCATCTGAATGGTAAGGATCCCTAAGCACCAGGGGGCAAAACTGTGACTTCTTGCTGATATGAAGATGATACTTAAGGGTGCCGTATACACGCCACCTACAATTTTCAAGCGTAATATTATCCTATGGAGAAAATACTAAGATCTTTTTCTGTTAGATATTGCGGTTTCTGTTTTATAAAATCAACTGCATTTGGTAGAAGGAATAAAAACACAGGTTTCTATTAAAGGAATTTTTTTCTCGGACTTTTCAAAGTATTTTTTAAATATTTATTAAAATATCACATAGTTTCGATTGCACCATTTAAACATTTTTATAAAAAAATCTATCATAAATAAAATAAAAGTAGCAAATATAAAACATCCGTTTGGGTACCTTCTTTCCGATGCATATTAATTTTTTTTTAATGTGTAAAAACAGTATTTTAGACCTAAATTGGAAAAATAGCTTACACTTCTCCCCCAATGCTCCTTTAACTCCACCCATTCGTGGAGGAATACACTATAACCCCTCCCTTTACCCTCTGATTGTCTCCAACCTAAAACCCTCCGGTTACAAAGCCGAGACCTTACCACCAGGCCACCGTGGCCCCACTTTTATTTTGATAGATCTGCATATGAGCAGTGAGTGCTTCGTAATACAGAGATGTTTTGAGTCCCTTTTTCGCCCTTATATCAATTAAAATCAAAATTTAATCCAGAATTACAATTGCAATCACAAGTCAAATACCAAATTTCATTTATCCAAGCAAATGCATTTTTGAGTTATTGTATTTGTATATGCATGCGAATGCATAGATTGACAAGGTTGTCGGTTTCTGGACAAATGAGATTGAACTTTTGATGTGGATTTACTACTTAAGGTATCCGACTACGTCAAAAA
>JAPMOQ010021195.1:705278-737555 GCA_026543055.1 Argiope trifasciata | reverse complement strand
CAGAGTTTATTAATTCTAAAGACCAAAATTTTTTTAAGACAGGCATCAACGCTTTAAAATCTCGTTGGGAGAAGTGTATTGAAGCGAATGGAGCATACTTTGATTGAATAAACAGCTTTTGAAGAAAGATATGCAGTTTTATACAATCACTTAAGAATCCGACATTTCATACGCACCAACCTAATATATATATTGTTATTTCTTGTAGTTCAGACTTTCCTCTTTCCAAAACAGTTTAGTTTTCTATTAAAAGGAAGGCATGACCTATTATCCAGGGTCGTATATTTATTTAGTTAAAATTTGTCTTCACCAATTTTCTCAAAACTTTCATTTTCATAAAAATTCTTTACCGTTAACATGATATCTCAAAAACCAATAGAGGCATTTACGTAAAAATTTCAGCGTGTGTTTTAAATGAATATGAGCAATGAAATGAACCAAAAGTTTCATTTTGGGTGAAATACTTTTTCAATTATAGGTGTTTTTAGAAAAATTAAGTCGTGAATTTATGGAAAAAATGCACATATACATTTAACTTTACCCATAACTTCTTTGCATCCCAAACTGTTTCTTAGATGTTGGTTCATTTCATTCATCAATAGATTATTTAACTTGTGTACAAAAAATAGGAAGGTTGTTGCATTACCGTTTCGTGTAGAGTGTCAACCGTTTTGCTTCATTTTCATTAAAACTTACTACAAATTTCCCCATTTCTCAAAATATATTATGTTTTCAAACATTTTTTTTATTTATAGTGTTTATTATTGACAATACATCTAATAAACATAAATAGTTTCTAAAAAAATCCAATTTTTCAAAAAGTTTCCTTTGAAAGTAGTCGGATACCTTAAGATGTTAAAATTGTTCACTAAATTTCATCTACCTAACTCAAAGCATTTTTTAATTATTTTTGTCTTAGGCATGCAGGTATTTAAAAAAATGTATTTTCATAAATTCTTCCTAAAACCAAAAATATATTTTTCGGTTTTAGGAAGGTTTGAAATGGGGAGATTTGTCAAAATATCGAATTCGAATTTTGATTATTGCAATACTTCATACATAAGAAAGTTATTTTTAAAAATACAGATTAATTTTTTCCTTTATTTTATTTCATTTTTTAGTATGTTATTTTATTTTATTCCATGCTTTAAACAAATATTACTTAAATTCTCACGTTGTAATTTTATAAATAAAATAGCACTTCTTAATTTCTTAACCAAGCAAAATCACTTTCTTCTATAGTAATCATAATGTCCAGAAATGAAGAATTCTGGATTGAACACCGCGAAACCGCTATTCGAGATTTTTAAATATCAGAATTATAGTTTTTCAAGAATATAAATTCACTTCAAAGTGATTTAACATTATAACAATAGAAATTAAAATAATATTTTTTCGATGCAAAATAAAAGCTTAATCTGCAATTACGAACATCCCTTAAATCTGTAATTACAAACATCCCTTAAATCTGTGATTACAAATATCCCTTAAATCTGTGATTACAAATATCCCTTAAATCTGTAATTACAAACATCCCTTAAATCTGTGATTACAAATATCCCTTAAATCTGTAATTACAAACATCCCTTAAATCCGTAATTACAAACATCCCTTAAATCTGAAATTACAAATATCCCTTAAAAGAACCTCATAGAACCATTGGGATGATCATTTTAATTTCAATCTGTTCTAAAAAAAATGATCCTATATATATCTATATCTATCTATATATGTGTGTGTGTGTGTGTGTGTAGTATATATATATTCGTGAGATTGGGCGGCCAACAGAAATTATATCCATTAAAGGTATTTATATGCTTAAAACAGCAATCGCATTGGAAAATTTAGAAAAATTTGGATTTGAATATTAATTTTTTTCAAAATAGAAATATGAGATAATATTTTTAAGAGTTAAATTAGAACTCCGAAGTTTCTTTGTAAAAATAATGTTTGGAGTAGTGAGATAACAAATACAGTTTTAATTACCATGTGGTCAAGAGCAACGCGTATTTCTTTCAAATGATATGTAAACATAAGTTTACAGTAACCATAGTCAAAACATAAGTTTCTAAAATAACATTTCATAAATTCTAACTAAAAAGGAATTTTTCATACGTCTTTTCTTTTTTCTTTCACTGCCATAAACTTTGCACTAATGAACATACCTTTTACATTTTGAAAGAAAGTATTCACTGAACAATTTTTTTTTAATTGCTGACAATTAGGAGATAAAAACTCATGTGAATTATGCATGATAATAGCTCTCTTGTTTGTTCTCCTCCTGCTGCACCTCTTGGTCTCCTTTTCTCTACTTCCTTCTGATAGATGGCGCCACGCTTGGGCTTGGCGGAGGATTAGAAGAATATCATTGGTTCTCAGATCTTACGAGTTGACGTCAGAAGCTTACTGGACGCTGAGAGAGTTGGATAAAGAATCGTTGGCTCTGAAATAGTATTAGCTGATTCTGTGCGACGAGAAAGTTATTGCAGTTGCTGTTGTGGAGTAAAACGCATCGAAACCGAATAGCTCTTAGTAAAACAAAAGAGGGACCCAAGCATTGCCATTACCTGCGCCTGCCATTCATACATTGCCTTCTAAGCCTGATTCTGTATCAGCCATTAGGCGAGAGATCTTCCACGCTGTTAAAGCTGGCACTCCAGAGAAATTTCAAAACAATCAGATTAAAAAAATTAGGCCTGCCACCAAGATGAAACTTGAAGTTCAGTATGCTGTGGATTTCCTCATTACACTTCTTAGGAAGAAGTGTAAAAGCACGACCAAGGTGGAACATTTTCGTAGAGAAATAACGAATTTGCTTTTGAAACATATATCTGAACATTGGTACCCCCAAAACTCTCAGCAAGGATCTGGATATCGATGCATCAGGATTCAATCTCTGAAGATCGATCCCATAGTGCTGAAAGCTGCTCGTGCGTGTGGCTTTAACAACAAAATCTTTTCCGACATCTTTCCTGAAGATTTTACTTTGTGGATCGACCCTTATGATGTGTGCTACCGAATTGGCGAATACGGCAGCTGCAGTCCGCTCTATTTCATACCGGAACCTGAACGGCCAGAAGAGCATAGGCCCAAAACCCCTACCCGCAGTTACCACGGTACTCCTAAACGTAGTGTTGCCATGAAGATAAAGAAAATTCAGACGGATTACGAGGATTCCTCCGATTCCTGTAATAGTCCAATGAGTATCTCTCCACCATCGCCAACATACGTTCATCCCAATTCGTGCAAGCAGAGTTTCCAACATTCTCCATTTAATCAAGGTTTTGGTGTATCTGCGTATGTAGCCAGTTAAGAACCAAATTCTGTTCATTCACGTCATGCTTTTTAAACTTTTTATTTTTATGTATAACGACCATCAAATCATGAATTCCATGAGCAAGACTGGATGTATGTGGCAATGTCTCATGTAACATACCATTTTTGTCATCGATTTAATTGCCACATGCAAGCTTCCACTGCAAAGCAGTGTCAAGCAGTTAGTTGTTCGTAGAAATGTCCATAAATTTCATGAGAGCCACTTTAAAAAAAATGAGTACAAATGTGAAATTTTTAACTTAAGGGACCACCCCCCTGTTGTGATAATCTGCAATCAGTTGGTTCATTGCAATGGCTAAAAATAACTTACAAATCTTGGTCAGGATCCTGTGAAGATGGTCGTTTTAATCTTACACATTCTTTTTTTTTCGTATGGCTTCGCCTCTTTCCTTTTGAAGGTAATTTATTTTATATAATTTTATAATCAAGGAATAAGTAGATAATAATGTGTAATTTTAATGTAATGCATGAATTAATAAATTCAAAAATTCATTAGTCTGTTTTTAAAATTATTTTGTTTATTTATAAGAATTTTAATAAAGAAATTAATGTAATTAATAAAACGCAATTCATTTCTGATAGTTTGACCGCAGCTAATATCGGCCGTACTAGCATTCTCTTTCGAACAAAACTTCGAGAATTTCTTTTCTCGGCGTCATGTTGCCGTTATCGTCATTTCCACCCTGAACAGGGCGTTAGCGACGTATCATGGAAATATTAAAATTATTTTTCCAAGTCGAAAAGTTTTCAACTATGTAATAAAATATTTCAAAATAGATTGGAGAAATTAAATTGCTTTCAAATGTGAAAGAGGCGTCTTGCTGATTTAAATATAGCTTTTAATTTAAGATTTATTCACATTACTTATTTCCAGAATAGTTTAAAATTGTAATTGAAAAATAACTATTTCTATAAATGCAATAAAATAATTTCTGATTTGCTTTAAATTAATTTTAATAGGTGCAATGAAATGCAAAAATTGAAAATATCGAATTCTTTAAACCTAATCTTATAAGAAATTACCTATACTTTTCAACTTTATTTTGTTTTACTCGAATTCTAGTCTTTGCTTTTGAAATGTAGATTTTAAAATATAAAATAATGGATTTAATATTTTAAAATCTACAAAATGAATAAAGAATTAATAAATTTAAATAATTTTACACGAAATTCGAAGCTTTTTTCCCCCCTCCCATCTTACTTCAAATTTATTTTAATAGCAATGAAATTTTATTCTTGGAATAATGGATACTTTTACTGTTAAAATTTTTCTGTAAGTATAATTCTTAGATGCTATTTCATGGACAAATTGTTATTTTCATTTTTCTAATAAATTTTGCATGCAAACGCAGATATGAAATATTTTAGTAGTAATATTAGTAAGACAAAGCCAAGAGAGCACAATTTTCATGTTTCATCATGTGATTTTCTTTGATTTATGTCTTTTGTATTGGATGATTTCAATTGGATTTTAGTTCTATGTTTGTTATGTTGAATGCTGTATTCTGAGTTAGTCATTTGTTGTTCTAATCAATGGCCATGATTTTGTGTAGTATTTGTGTTAGATTTTATTTGTTTGGTGGCAGTTTTTTCTTTGTTTAGAAAGCTTGGAAGTCTTTAGGAAAGTCTAAATGCTTTTAAACCATTTTTCTTTAATATGATATTTATGTAGTAAGATATATTATTGATCTTTAGATAATGGTGTCAATAATATCATATCCTTTTAATTAATTTTAAAATCATGTGTTTTATTAAATAAATTCAATATGTACTAAATTAGAATATTAAAATAAGTTTTAAAATATAAAAACTGATAAAAGATGATGCTATTGCATGTCTTTATCATTTGCTTGTAAGAAATTCAACTGCTGCATAAAGTTCTTTTGGAAAAGAAATATTAATAAAATGTTTGTATTGTTTTTTATAGCATATTATGTTTTTATATCACTGTTTTGTACTTTAATCTTGGTATCTGCTAAAATTGTAAAAGATATTGTTAGGTTTATGATTTATTTTTTTTGTAGATATATATTGAATTTATAATATTGCTTGTACTATTTTCTGTTATGTAAAAAAAAATTAATATAATTTTTTAAAATTTTTATAACATATTTAAAGCAAGTAAAATTTATGAAATAAGCATTTTGATTTTTTAAAAAAATGGTCATTTGCTGGTAAATATGACTTTCTGTAAAAAAAAAAAAAAAGAAATTTATCAGGTAGTAAGCTCATCCGTTGTTCTTGTGTGTGATCTATCTAGACTAATTATCATTTGATTATGATTTTTCTATGATTTACCTATATATATATATTTTTTTCTTGCTTTGTTCTGCATATCTATAATAGCTTAAAGTGTGTATAATTTTCAATGTTCCACTGTACTAGTAAGTCAATAAGATTTTTTGTTTGTTATTGCTGTTCATTCAAAGTTAAATTGTTATAAATGAAGTAGCTGTCTTAGAATTTATGAAAGTTTCATATTTTAAGTTATTTTCATTAAACAAAAATCAAAATTGGAATTTTCTAAATATTCTCCTTAAATTTAAAACAGGCTGTTTGATCTTATTTTTAAGGCAATGCCTATTAAAGTTCAAAGTTTTACATTTTATTCTATCTTTTTCTTTTACTTATGTAATGGAATTGTTATTAGAATTTTTCATATAATTTAATTCAGTGCAGTGGAATCATTTGCCATTTTTCTTAATCATAACTGAGTATCAATTGAATACTTGAAGTGAAATTATATTTAATTTTTCTAATAATGATAACTCAGTTATGCTGTAAAAAGTTTCACTTAATAACACTAATTTTTTATTATATCTTCTGGATACTTATAATTGAATATTTCAAAAACATTGTATTTAATAAGTTAGAATGTGCTTTGCAAAATCAATTGCTCTCTTTCTCATTTGTGTATTCTGCTATTGGTGAATCTTGTAGTAACATCATCTTAAACCATTCATTTGTTCAGTATTTGAATTCTCTGTAGTTGAAATGTGATCTCAATTTTCTTAACGAGTGCTCGGTTCTCTATCGGAAAGGAGTCAGTCCTTTTCTTGTGATAATTATTGTGCACTAATGCCTTACTCTGCCAGTAAGGATTGCCATCTGTTTCTGATGACTGAAGACAACAAGTGTCGGCTGGTTTGTCCTTTTCCCAGTGATCTATAAATCAAATATGGAATATGCAATGAAATTCAATGGAATAATCTTTTTAAGTGCACTCTAGTTCAGTACCAGTGGTTCAATTTTAACTGTGATTCTTGATTATTAAATGCCTGTCAGCATGGATTACATAATTTCTCAAGTCACTCAGTAAGTTTTTTAGTACTGCTTTCTTCCTTGTAAAAATTTAAATATTTATGTGATGTGCCATACAAAATTAAGTAGTAGATGAAGTTTAATATTATGGTGCAGTTACTAACAAAAAAAAATTTTTTTTTTCTGTATGTGTAAATTTTTTTCATGGTGCAGCTATTCTGTGTGAGCTTAGTATGTAAATGTCTACTTAATCATTTTAATTTTTCTTTTTACAGCTTATTTCGAATTCTAGTAAACTAGATTTAAGGATTAATATTGTTTCACTTTTAGTTCAAATAAAAAGAAATGAATCCTACTGCTAACACTTCACGACAGTATAACTTCTTCATTATTCGACTATTTTTTTTACCTACAGAATTTTAAATTTCTTATGTTGTCCCTTCACTCTGTTGCTAACATATGTTATGCAAAATTCTGGTTTCTTAAATATTTTATGGAAGTTATGTTAGCTAACTTAAAAATCAAACAATTTTAAGATTTTTAATAAATTTTAATTTTTAATGCAAAATATGCTTACATTGCTTTGTCAAATTGATTTTTCTCGGAACTTAAATGATTAATTATTATAATTTTCTAGTTGAAATCTACTTTAATAATGTCCAATTATTTAACTAACCATGCTAGTTTGTTAATATAGCTAGTGTGTAACTCAACAAGGTAAAATATTCGTAAATAAATCGGCAATAAGTTTTCTAGAAAAATTGCTGTGCATGCTCTTTTAGGTCAGTCACCATGTCAATCACAAATTCAAGAGACACGTTAAAATAGATTTCAACAAATTTTGTTTTGAAAAAAGGAAAAAATATTTTTTCCGATTAATTTAACTTAAAATATTCTTGCAAGTTATCCAGTTCACCGTTTTTGGATGTAATAATTTTACTTTAAAGATAGTTTTTTATGCATATCAATTTTAATTTAGCAATTATCATTTTATCAGCAAAAAATGAAGAAAAAATAATTGAAAAAAGGTAATCAACCTTATCTTCCAGGACTGCCACTATAGTTGAGTAATAAATTCACTTGACACAAATAATCCATAATCTTAGAGACGAAATATTTATTTTTACTTCATGTACACAAAGTAACACTTAAAATCAAATGGTTTTCAATGTTAAAATTCGATTTCACCCGAAGACCATTTAGTGCTGCTTTCCCAAGCAGGTCTCGTTGTCAACTGAGGTAAGGTAGTGCTGCTGTCGAATTCCAGAGTTCCAAGATGGGAGGAGTTAGTGACAGCAATATTAAATATATGTTTAGGTTCCTGTATTGTAGACATTTGCACTACTAAGTTCCAATTAGCTATAAAATTTTAGCCTAATTTTAACATATCAAAATATCCATTATGACTACACTTGAATCTAGAGCTTAAATGTTGAACTTCATCTGGTATTTAATTTACATATGACTACTATTGTTGCATTAATATGAAATTGAATTGAAAGCTTGCATTTTGTACTATATACTATTGTGACTGTCTCCCTGTGATGTTTCAGCTGCACTGTGAAGAAACAATGAATGAATGAATAGTTGTTGCTTCTTCCTAGTCATTTTATAGCATGGATATGTGCATTTCTATGGTGTGCAAGAGCATGTGTTATTCCTACCAGATTTTTTAAATCCACGACCCACTTTTACTCGTGACGCACAAATGTAGGACTGGTATCGGAAGTCAAAGAAGTTGGATGGGCTACCTTGTTGCCACCATTTTTTAAAATAATTAACACAGATGGACTGGCTTTTTGAAGTTTCGGGCCAAGCACAATTTTAATCTTTTGTATTAAAAATGTAGGCATCTTTAATGGGTGTATCTTGTAAGTGGCAAATGAATCATTTTAGGTTCTTTAGCCATTCAAATCTTTGGAGCTGGATTTTAAAACTATCCCGTAAATTAAAAAAAAAAAATTTCATTGCCCTTATATTTTGGGAACAATTATTTATAATATTCCAACTATGCAATATTTTCTGTTCTTGTATTGTTATTAAAAATTACATTATATTATTGTTATTTAACTTTTAAGCCCTTTAAATGTTTTTATTGAGCCCTTGTATATAGTGATATCTAGCATACCTCATTGAAAGTGGCTCTGTAAATTATTTTATCATTTTTATATTTTTGTCTGTTTATACTTCACTCTTAAGTGTTTTTATTTTTGTTAACATTGTTTGATAGGTGTTATTTTTTTAACTAGTTTACTTTTTATA
Source organism: Argiope trifasciata (assembly GCA_026543055.1). Taxonomy (NCBI): domain Eukaryota; kingdom Metazoa; phylum Arthropoda; class Arachnida; order Araneae; family Araneidae; genus Argiope; species Argiope trifasciata. Next base: position 728,696 of record JAPMOQ010021195.1, on the reverse strand, counting down.
AAAAATATTTTAAAAGGATAAAAAATATATACTTGTTTTAGTAATTTTTGTGTAATAAATTCTTTGTTGCATTAAAACATGCTATATTTGAGTAAATTTTCAAGACTTCTTAAAATCTAGCTCCAATTTGTGATATTGCCCTTGCCAGATTACCATCATTCTTGCCATCACTCAATACAAACTATACATATTAGTAAAATAGGAAATCTTTCGAGTGTGATGTTTGTGTATTGTCTCCCCAAGTAAGTTAAGGTATTACTTAAAAAATCATTACTATTTCTCGACTGTAAATTGTTACAGTTTGTCACATTTCATCTGCAAGAGTTTGAAGTTGCCAGTCTTTATAGACCTTTGGATGTTTATCCCTTGCATCTAGATATCCATTAACTGTGCTTTAGCAATTTTTAGAACAACTGTTAAGCTGTGTTTACATTAAGGTAGTAGGAATGGCAGATGGTACATAATATAAGTTGTATGATCTTTCAACTGTCACTGTCTCAATTTAAATGCAGCTTTAACATGATTATCCTTACTTATTTGGGGATTTGTTTCCCTTTTTACTTTGTCCTCTGCATGTCAAAGGAATACACATGTGCAAATTTTACATCTGTGTGGTGTTAACAGTTGTGGTTTCTGCGGCCCTTTTTTGTGTTTTTATTTGTCGGCAATCTCTGGCAGATTGTCTTGTATCTGGATAATATGTGTGTGATAAGTTTTGTTTGGTGGAAGTTATTGCTGTGTATATTCGTACTGTACAAATACTGTATAAAGCTATTTTTTTCTTTGTATAGTGACTTAAATGGCAGTTTTGTACAGTGATGAAATAAAATATGCAAAAATTAAAATATATGTTTTGTTTGTTTCTTACAAATTCAAATCTTTGTCACTAAATCTTTCCTTCTCCAATTCAAATTGTGATATACATACAAAACTGATGAACATAAATTTAAAATTAACTTTTTAAATTATCTAATGTGAAATTTAATTATTTTTTTAATGCAATATCCAAAACATTGATAAATTGCTGCAACTTTTTTTATAAAGAATTAACACTGACACTGTAGCAAAAACCTAAATTTATTTTTAACCATTTGGCATATTTATTAAAATTCTTTCAGCAAAAAGGTTCCTTCCTCATATTACAGTAAGTATTATAACCTAGCGATTTTTATTTTTTTTGACTCGACAAAATTATTTGAAGTTATTCCCATTATTTATCCATCATTACTCTGGTCCCTTGAAAATTATAAAAGATGGTTAACATGCTGCTATTTTAATATTTATAATGTGTGACAATATGTGAAACAAAGGATGCATCTCAGACAATTCAAAGAATCTTATTTGTTTTTAAAACTGGACCCTTAGCTTGAAAAAGCATTATATTATTCAAATATATATTTTAAGAATTTTCTTCCAAAAAGAAACCTACATTGTGTTTTATAAATACTTGAGGAAAGTATTATTACAAAATGTATTGTTATGAATGTTTATGCAGTTAAATTATCATCACTATCTTGGATACTTTATAATCATTGAATTAAACAGTATGTTAAATTTTAAAAATTATCAGAATTTTGCTTTGCTTCATCCTATTTATATCTATTGTTGAAAATTACTTTTGGTTTTGGTAAATTTCCTTTGTAAAGTTTTCAGTATATATTGGAACAATAGAAATAATAAGTAAAGGCTAAGCTTTATTTATTAATATTAAGTAAATTGAAACATGTATTTGAAATAAGTAAGGTATTGGTTTTGTGGATTTTGTCGTACCAAATATGCGAGATCGATTTTAAGATTCTATCTCGGATCACAGGAGACAAGAATTAAAAGAATACTATCAGCCTGATGCCAAATCATTTTGTAAAATAGGCAATTTCTTTAAATTGTAAAATTTTTATATACATTTTTTTATCAAATATAATTAACTAGGTTCTTATCTATTTCACCGTGTTCATTTCGTTTTTCATTATGTTTAAACATATTTTAATTAACTAACATTTTGTACAAATTTTGCTGTCATGAGTCATAATAAAATAAATGTATAATATGTTTTTTCTAGGATCACAAGAGACAAGAATATTCATAAGTCACTGAAATAAAATATGAATTTAAATAAATCATTGATTAAAATTTAAAATGTGCAACTAAATTTGCCAAAATTAAAAGATGGGTTTTTGAATACCACTATTGATTCTAAAATGCATATTCACTTATTTCCGATGAAAGTGATGGCATGAATTCAAAAGAATTATAATCTTAATTTTTTTTTCATGCAACAAATTTATCAAAAGTTGGTATTTATAAGAAAGTACATTTTCATTTCATAATAGATTTTCATTTCATATTTTAGAATTTTCAAGTTGTTTTATAGTTGAAACTATAAGGAATAATGCAAAGTAAAAATATAATTTCATTTATTTTCAATAAAAGTTTGTTTTAAAATGGCCTGGAAAGAATATTTAATCCTGAAAAGCATTCGATAAAAATATTAAATTTAAGATCTTATTGCAGCAAAATCGTCAAATGAAGGAACAGCAGAAGAGAAACAAATCTCTTCAGTAATTTGGAACGAATGTGAGATGAAATCGCAACCGTATGCAATTTCAGATTAAGCTTGAAATCTGTTATGATGGCCAAATGCAGGTGCAACGTTAATAAAGTATTGAGTGCTGAAAAAAAGTGCTGCTCTATAAGTTGTATTTTTCTTTTTAAACCTTTAATGTTTTTAATAATTGTTAACGGTTTCTGTTTCCCCGATATTTACATTTGTTTTATAAATAATAATATTAGAAAAATCGTGGTAGTAAAATTATTTCGAAATTCATGTTGTAATATATAAATATTGTTTTTTAAAAAACTTAACACATGCTTCTATCTCTTAATCCATAATAATTAATATCGTAGTACAAATAAATAAATTCCTAATTTATATAAATGAGACTACTCAGTTTTTCTTAAATTAAACGGCATAGACAAAATCGTCCGGACCACTTTATTATTTTAGATTCCCTATTTGATAAATTGATACAAGCACATTCGATTATTCTAATGGTAACAAATAATATGGAATAATTTTGAAATTTTTTAATTTTATCTATTATGATTTGTGAAAATTTTTTCATCCAAATTAATACTTTTTAGTAGCTGTTTTAATTGCTAAATAAGTAAAATAGTTTTCATGCTCAGGCTGAGAATTTTTTAAATTGTTGCATAAAAATCGTTTTCGTATTTCAATATATTTTTTAAAGAAAGTTGGAAAATTTTTAGCCAATAAATATCAAAGTTGTACTATAAAGGTAAAGGAAAAAATAACTTTTAGATAATAGTCTTGAAAAAGGTTTGTTTTTTTTAAAGTCAGTATTAAAAAGTGAAGTAAAGATCAATTCTCAGTTTAATGACGTAGAATATAGCCATTATAATTTGACCCTATAAAGATAATGCAAATGCGAACTCGATTTTTGATTCTTCGTACCAAATGGATCGCTTTTTAATTTGAATTAGCTTTCAGAAATATATTTTTTTTATTAAGACAATTTGTTCATATTAAAAAATTAATTTATTTTTTATATCTTGTTAGTTCTTGAGAATCTTTTTTTCTATAAGTAGATTTATTCGAATATCATCAATATGAACGAATAAATCTAGAAGAAAACTTTAATAACTTATGATAAAATGTATTTTTTCAGACTTTTATTTCACAATTTTTAAAATCTTTTTAATTAGCCGTTTTTTGTGTTTTAAAAATATTTAATGTTGATTTTGAAAAATATCTCTCCAGTGTGAAAGATTAAAGAAAAGAATTTCTTTTTATTTTTAGAAAACCATATTTTGTTTAATTTTGGAAAATCGTAGAAGATTTTTATGCATGATCTAATCTACATTGGTTTAACTGCATGATATATACTCAAAATATCTTGACAAAAAGTTGTGATTTTTTTTTTTGAAAACATATTGTAGTAGATATGAGAACGGCTAAATTTTTAAATGATATGATAAAAAATATATATGATATATGATAAAATATTTTAATATGATAAAAAATTATAAAAAGTCGTGCATTCTGTTTTTTAAAATTATTTTTATTTTTAAAAATTTTGAAAGAACTCTACTTAAATTATTTCCTGTTAGTATATATGTTACTAAATTATGTCCTATTAGTATATATGTTAATAGAAACCATTCTGAGTTAACATTTAATCCAAATGGCGAATAAGACATTAATGCTAATTAATGGCGCAGAGTTGTAATCGTATTCCATCTTTAGTTACTTCGAACATTTTGAGATTTCTGCTCTTGAATTACATTGTTTCGAGGAAGCAGAGCGATAAACGCCCACTCTTTTTCAATATTCTATTGTCCATGCATATTTTTTTCTAGAAGAAAACTTTTGTTCAAAAAGAAAGATAGTAGAGCGTTCCCTTCTCTTTTTTTTCTCGCCATTTTTTTATGTAAAAAAACTTGGTGATCGCTGAGCTATTGTTTTTTAAAATAATTGATCATCGTTTTCATTTAGTTTTTTTCCATGAGAATATCTCCCCTAACTGCATTCAAGTCAGGATTTCTAAAAACATTTTATTTTCATTTCGTCAATAGAAAACAACTTTTTTCTGTTTTACTCAAAGCATCATTATTAGATGGAAGGAATTTTTTCTTTTAGTATTTTTTATTATGCATTTTTGTGCACTCTCATACTGCTCTTTCTCTTGCCATCTTTGTAACTTTAAGCTGAAAAATATTTCGAACTTTTAAAAATGCCTATTGTTTTTACTTAATCTCCTAGTCATTTGTCGGCCGTTAGATTAACCATGAAGTGTCAGAAAGTATAGTTGTATATAGAAAACAATGCAAAAATATTGACGAACGAACAATGCTTTCATAGTATAATAATGTACATGACTTTGTCATGAATTCAGATTTTTTTCCCCTCTTTAACTTGCGAAATATGATATTGCGTTAAAGTTAAAAATTTTTATTTAAAAAAAAAAACGCTATTTGAATGCAACTTTATATCCCTATTTAAATAAAATGTCTATGTATGTTTTAAAATTTTTACATGAATTAGAATTTGAAAATATCTATGAAACAAAAAATATATCAGTAAAAAAGAAAAAGTGTTTTGAAAATTGGAAGACATTATTTATTGATGAAAAGAAATATAAAACAAAAGATTTTGGTTAGATATTATCAAATGATTTGTTAAAAATCGAGCAGACAAATTCAGAAGTATATATCTAATTTCCTAAGAAATAATCTGTATTCTGGACCAATAAATGCATGATTTTTTTTTCTCATTGTAAAGCATTAAAGTAAATTTTTTTTCAATGAACTCTTTGATTATTTTGTACTCATGAGCTTCTATACATATTATATCAAAAAATTATTATTACAGATCAAATGCTGATTTTGCCGAATTTGAACAAAAATATTTTAATTTATTTAATTTTAATTTATAAAATTTTTTATCTGAAAATTTTGCTAAAACTTAAAATTTGAAAAAATCGAATTTTAAAAAGTAAACAGTATTAAGCCTAAACTATTCAAACATTAAAGTCAGTTGTGTAACTTTAAAAAATGCACAAAGAAATAAAATTTGAAAAAAAATTAGTTTAATGAATAAGAAAATACTTGATTCTTCTTTTCTAAATCGATTCTTTAATGTAGTCCTACATTAAATTTGATATCTGCTTTAAGCCTAATTTTTTTATATATTTTTTTCTTTTAATTTTTTTATTTTTCCGTTTGGATTTTCGTTTTTATTTTTTGGTTTTCGTTTTTTATTTTTTCTGTTAATCCAACACCTCCTAAAGTACAGAAGGTTTTGGTTAATCTTGTTATTTCGGATAATCAAGAATCGTTCTACGATCTAACACAAAAAATAGAATTCTCTTTATCAGATACTTAATGAATTGTTGAATGAAGATTATAATGAATAGGGCTATGAAGTAACGTATTATGAGTTATTTAACATTTGGCAACAACTATATCATGTACAAAATAAAGCGACTATAGAACGTACAAGTACATAGAGATATTTAAATATATCATTCTAGAAAGCTTATTTTTGAGCTTCCAGTAATTATTGATAAAGTGATTTATTGCCAATAATTAGTCTAATGAACACTTTTATAAACAATTTTAAATGTACACCGATGCTGTATGAGTGAACATAAAAAAATAAAGCTTTATGCACAAAATGCTATCAAACATTTTTTGAGTTAATAAAATCAAGAAATTAAATATTGATAAATAATGATTTAATATTGATTAAATTGATTCATTAAGTGATGGATTGAATATTGATTTCTCTAAGCTTGAGAAATCGATATTTGATGGAATAGGAATTAATTTATGAACAAATGTGAAGAATTATTGATTAATTTACAAAAATATTTCAAGAAGCAGAGATGAATGCACTTACACGTGTTATGAAAACACAATGTAATAAAAAAAATATGCATATAATGTTTTCAAAAATCTAGAAATGAAAAATGTTTGTTTTCTTCTTCCCTTTAAATAAAAACGTGAATGTTCTGGGAATAAGTGTTCATTATATTTGTTCACTATTTGCCCCTTTCAATACGTAGATGTAACCCAGCATAGTGGAATATAGTTAATATTGTTAGTTTCCGCCTTGACATTCTTAGACTGCGAAGAGACTATAAAAGTTTGTAAAAAAGGCAAATTCTATAAATTATAAAATATTAGAATAATATTAACATTTTATTAAGTATAATTAATCGGTTTCCATCCACTTAACTCCCTACGCTTTATTATTAAACCATTTCTAAACACTAAACATCTTAAATTATATAGAATATAAACTAAGTAGTATGAAATACTGATAGATAAATTGATGGAACAAATATTTACAAAATTAATAAAAATAAAGAAGACTGACATAAAATAAATCAATGACAGGTTTAAATCTTCTTGAATGGTCTCCCCAAAACTTTCTCGTATAATTTCTAACAAAGGTGTTATCCCAGAGAGTGCCTTGTGTGGCATTGACATATCGTAGTTAGGAAATATTAACTTATGGCGTGAATTTAGTATTTCTACTGAATCTGTCATATGATTCTTGGCGATTAACCCCAGGTATGTATTCTATAGCATAATATCCTAAAGTCGAATTTGTGTTTTAGACGCGTTTTTCCAAACCAGTTGAAGTCAAAATTTAACACAGTGCTACAATTGCTGTCACAAGATTACATATCAAATTTGATACTTTTAATAAATCATAATGTTTTTTTAAATATCCCATTTATATGCTCCAGAACATTTAGACCGACAGATGGTCAACCCCTTGTTGAATTTCCCTCCAAATTTCATAAGCGTCTATTCTATTGATGTTAAATATATGTCTTGAATTTTGTATATTTAAATCTTTTCGTTTTATAGTTATTCTGTTAATTTATGTTTGAGCAGAAAAAACATGCTCAAATCAAAATTTACGATTTTTTTCTTTGTATGATTACAGTATTTTCTCAAAACTATGTAAATGAAAAAATAAAAGGCTTTGAAACGTGAAATATGATTAATTTATTTATTAAATTGAGAATTTTATATCGTGCATTAACTAGGGTCTAAAAATTCCTAAAAAACTTCCAAATATTATTCCACGTACTAGCCCGGATACATAAACAAGTTCCCTGTGACGAATTACATAACATTAGTAATTCGAAGAGTAGACGAATTATTAATATTAGTAAGATAACAGATCTATAATATTAGTGTAAAAATTACAACTAAAATTTCATTTCTCTGGAATGTTCTGTTGTTCACTAACAGACACTGCATGTGCATTGTCTTGCGCCTCAAAATACCCAAATCCTCCACTAAATGTTTACTTTATATGAAAGTAGAGATAAAGCTGACATTATATCTCTAATTTAAACAGTGTTAAGATTAGTGATGTTGAATGACCTCCTTCTAGTAGTAACATATTGAAAATGAGCTAAGAATAATGTCTGGTAACAAAGGAAAATAGACTTTATTCTTAGTATCCAAGGTATGCAGGTCATATAATCTTTTAAAATACTACCGTCTTAAGAAAGTCAAATTAAATTTAAACGATCTAAAGGACTATATATTAAGATAATAGAATTATTACATTGCATTCTAATTCTACAACAAAGATTTTAAGCACAAAATAATTAACTTCTATTTGTGTAAGAGATTAATGTTATACGTAGCTTGTTTGATAATATATTTATGTATCATGAGAGTGTAATTACAGGATTTATCTAACTTCAAAACAAAAGGATTATGTGGAAAATAAGAAGGTATTGCAAAGACAAATGTCTTCTGATAAAATACAGTGGAGCACTGTTTACGTTTCTGGTTTATATGATGTTTCATGAAAGTACCAATTCTTTCATAATCATTATAATGATTAATTATTTCGTTTATACGCTGCAAAAGTTGAATTTATACATATTTTTTTTCTTTCGAAAATTTTCAAATATTTTCTGTGGTTTTTTTTTTTTTTTTTTCAATATTAAGAGGTTAATCGATATTATGACCTCAGATAATGTCATTATATTATTATAATTAATTAAAAGCAAATTATTTGTAGTGATTCGAGAAATCAATGAGGAAAAATGTGAAAAAATTATTATTTAAAGACTGAAATGGCTCCACTGCAGAGCTTCAACCTTATTTTGTATATCAAATCACTAATCAAAACAAATTCGATGAATTTAATTCTGTTAATAATGTTTTACTTTATATCCACAGACAATCAGCAATCAGAAAACGATTAAATTTTCTTGTTATTTAAACGATTATAACTACTATAAAATAAGAAATATGTAGTAAACAAATTATGACTTTTCTCTGTATAATATCTTCTCTATATGTATATAGAATATAACTTCTGTGAGAAACTAAATTTAAAATTAATAATTCTTTTCTGTAGCATATAGCAATATATCAATACTGTCTTGGAAATCTTTATGATTTTTAAACTAAATCCTTTTATTAGTATTAAATTTATAATAGCCAAGATTGTTGAAATTTCATTTACAGACTTTGAATTTTGATGTCGTTTTACTTCATTTTCTTGAATAATGTATATAAACAGTGTTTTACCATATTCTTTTTCCGATTCTTATTCACATTTTGCTTTAAACAATGGAATTAACATAGCAATATTTTTGAACACATGAGGATTCTCTATCCCCCCCCCCCACCCTCGAAAAAAAAAAGAGGCACAAGAGATAACATTTCTTGATCCGTTGCTAGGTCTCTAAATGTTTACCATTTCGCCGAACAAAAAGCTTCTCTGCTGCTTCAAAATTAAATAGAATGTACAAATATTGAGAGAAAGCTCTTCGTTCATTTACGATCGTTTCTCTGTCTTAATGAAAGAACAATTCTTTTTCTTATTGATTTGGAAACAGAAGCATTCGTAATATGAGCTAATTAAATCTTGCACATGCCGAGGAAAAATTTTGTTATCGTGCTTCGAGATCGCGAATTAGTTATTTAAGGAAAAATTCCTGGTGATTTATTCATCAGAAAAGCCGTATTCAACCGATTTTGTTGAGGAAAGTTACCATTGCCAGAGTCACGAGTTAAATTCTAGCATACAAATTTCATCTTGCATGAAAATGAGTGGCGCGATTCACCTGGCAGAAAGCCACTTTGGAATTCTGCCAGTTCCATGATTTTGAAAAGACTAGCAAACGATTTTTCTGGGTTTTAGTGTTTTATCTGGCTATTAGGATAAGAACGATCGTTAAAGTTGACCTCGGCAACATGTTTCAAGATCACGCTGAATATGTATGCAGTTTAGAAGGGGCTAGTTAAGAGGCGGTGTTATTTCACTTAACTTCTTCCTCGACAATGCTAATAATTTTCCTAATGAAAAATAATCCTTTAAATCTATATTTTTATGGCTTAATCATCATACAAATGGAAGTTGTTTCGTTATTATTTTCATCAAGTTAACTGTTTTTTAGCTTTATAACGTTTGTAGGTTGGCATATTAACTGTAAATTATGACATGCTAAATGAAAAAAATCTAGAGGGCAGAACATTCATTTAGAGCTAGTAAATTTGATGTTAGTGGTTTTTGAGTGGTTAATATTCATCAAGAAGAGTTTATATTTGATTGTTAACTGGAAGGTAATCAAAATTTTGCATTTTTTAAATTTTTTTTTTTTCAATAATATCAAAAGATAAAATTGCTGAAAAACTTTTTTTCACCGCTTTAAGATTAAAAACTCTATACATAAGTTTTTCGGTGAAATTGATTTTATTTCCATGAACTTTTTTATTCAATTTTTATATATTATAAAAAATATTTTGAAATAATGCAACAATATTTTGATTGTTGCTCACTCTATATGAAATCAAATAAATCGTTTGCTATAGTATATTTAGTTTGAATGGTTAAATAAATCCTCTTAGTGATTTAATAACATATATAATATATATGAATGAATATTATAGTTTGTTTTGCTTTAATTAATTTACATTTCATGAATTAATGCATAAAATTATCTGTGACGATGTTAAGAAAAATAAATAAAAAAGTAAATATTATTGTTCCATAAGCATTGATAAATCAACTATCGACAGAACAATTGATATTTTTCCTAAACGATCAATATTATCGAGAAACTTACTTTATTAATTGTTTTAGTCGATGGCTTGGAAATTCGTTACTATTAATTTCGTTTCGACAGTTTAAAGATTTGCGAGGAACACAGATAAACAAAATAATATGATTTTCAATTAAAATTCCATTTTTTAAATAGTTATTGATGCCTTTTGCTATTTAATCCCATTTTTAAAAAATGATGACAATTCTAGTTAACACCAACAACTCAAAGCGAAAATAAATAAAACTAGCAAATTGCTTTAAAATTATAACTTCGGATTAGTAAGTATAATTCTTATATTCCTTTCATTTATCCTTGCACAGTTCCAACTACTTATAATTTTGTTTTTGAGGCTTAAAAGTATTATCTGTTATTCGCATAATTGATTATTTAACCTTTTTCGAGTGCTCTTTATTAAATGAAAGAAAAATATATGCAGAAAAAAGGTTTTTTGAAAAAAGAGAAAAGAATGTTTAAAATAGCTTCTATATTAATTTTCCCCCCGCAGGAAGTGTTCTTTAAGAATATCTGTTCAATTCCTGTTGATATTTTCATAAAGCTATATACGATCGAAGAATTTCGATTAACTTACTGCGCAGTAGCTACCTCTTTTATATTTTATGAGCACTTTTAGTAATGATTAAAGCTTTCCAAACACATAAAGCAGAACGTAAGCGGATTAAAATGAAAGAAGAAATTATATACTGATTTCATCTGATATCGAATGTCAAATATTACTTTAACTAGTTTGTTCGAATCCAAACAGGTCGAATCTGTTTTTTAAAAAGGTTTATTTAAAAACTTAACATAAGGATAAATGTTTTTGAAAAGTATTTTTTCAAGAGTTGAAATATCCTTATTTAAAAGTTAGCTTGTAATTTATCGAAAATTGCTAAATGTCAAATTTTTTCCCTTTTAAAAATATTATACAGTTAAAAATCTGTTCAATTCAGCTAAACGAAAGAATATTATTAGGAGTTTTGATAAGATTGTTGTTGATCAGAAACAAATTTCTGTCTTTTCTTTATATTTTATTTTATATGTGGTATAGATAATAATATTGCAATCGTCAAAAAATATGAACTCCAGATTTTGATGAATATCCACATTTTGGATTTCCTTGAGACTTTTAGAACTTAAAATTTTAGATAAATTTTTGGAAACTGGTAGTCCGTCTGTGGCAAAAATAGCACAAACACCTCTTGAACTAGACGAATGAAATTTTGTTTACGGTCTTTGAACCAAATTGGTCTATTTCTATCAAATATTTCTTAAATTCCGTTTAAAGGAATCTCGCTGCCCAAATTTTTAAATGTAAGTTACTACGATAGTTTCAAAAAGAAATTAGCTAGATGAATAAAATTCTTTACCTAGATTTAACATCCAAGTTGTAGTCACTAAAAATAAATGATGGTATATCATCTAGTTAAAATATAAGAGATTCCAAGGAATGACGAGCTGGTTGTCTTTTTAAACAGTTTATTTTTAACAGCAAACTTAACAAGATTTAACAACGTACATATTTTAGATAAAGACATGTGAACAATTAATCCGAGTAAAAATATAATTTCAAATTATATTCCGAGACAAGATATATTCGGTAAGCCATTCTAGAAGCTACCATCATGAAAACCAAACCATATTACACACACAACAACAACTAAAAAAAAATTTTACATGCATATACATACTAACGATACCACGTGGGTTTCGCTTATTATGTGATTGAATTCGTTTGCAACAGTCACCTTTGAAATTTTGAACCTAATCCTATCGGATTTACTGTCTGTCGGTAAATAATGGATTAACACCAACAGCTCAAAGTGAAAATAAATAAAACGTATGAACGCGATAACTTAAAAATATAAAAATTTTAATCTATCAAATTTAATATGAGATTTTGTGATTACAAACATAGTTCAAAAGTGTTTGTATCAAATTTTTATTTCAAACGATTGTGAAAAACGCATCTCAAACCCAAATTCGATTTTCGAATATTATTAATCTCATGCCAAGGATTAACTGCCTAAAATTTAGCCAAGAATAACACGACTCAATGAACTATTCAGTAAAAATGATAAATTCACACCAAAGATTAATATGGGACTATTATATAACAAAGCCATGCAAGGCATTCTCTGAGATAAAACCTTTACTAGAGAGTTTGCGATGAAGTTTCAGGAAGAACACTTCCACTCGATTATCAGGCAATTCTAATTATAATATTATTGTAATGACTAATATAGTGCCTCTATTTTATAAAATTTCGTATGCAAGTCACGCTATTGTTGCTATTAATGATAAAGCGTCTAGACTTTAATCATTAATCGATACAGTCCTGGTTTACCAAATATTATTTTGTATTTGTTCCCTCTCTCTTTATCCTCAAAATGTTTCAATTATTCTCAATTGAAGTTAAGAAAATATGGTACCTTAATGACAAATGTTTTCCTACATAGTATAATTTTTTTTCTTCATAAATCCTTCATGAGAGAAACAATTATACTTCACCAATTTTAATATTTCCAATTTACACTATCTTTAATCATTGAAAAAAATATTTGGCAACAGTATTGATTTTTAGTCGTGCATAAAAATGACAAGATGTTTTAGGTCTGTTCGCACACACACACAAAAAAAAATGAATTGAAAATTATTGATTAAAATATCCGAAAAGAATTGATTGATTTCTCAATTTTTCATTTAAATCAAGCCTTGAAGTTAATTGTAAGTAAAAAAAATATATTTTTGTTTCATTGATGATGGAAAGTAAAAACGAGTTGAAGCTACGGCCATGTGTTTTTTGTACTTATTTTTCAACCTTGGCACGTTCTTTCAATTAAGAGGGGGGAAAAAATTCGTACTTAAAAAAAGTCGAGGCAGCTGTTCAAATATGGCCTAACATCAAGTGTCAGATTTTTGCATTGTTTTATTGTTAAAGTTTAGAAATAAAAAGAGAATAAATATTTGACTTCCGTAAAATGAAGAATAGTTGTTGGTTGCTTTTTGAAATAACGTTACGCAATAATCGTTTTCAATTCTCAAAATCAATTGTATGCTAAGCCAATAATTTAAAACAATGACAATCATTACTAATAATCCCCGAATATTATTAATGCAAACTACGGATATTATTAATAACAACCGTTTGATCACATCGACTGAATTTTGTTCAATTCCTACTATTATTTCATATTCTCGCCATTTTTATTTATATATTTTGTTCAAGATTTCAATCGTTAATAAAATACTTTTTATTCGCCCAGTCGAGTTCAAATACATTTTTTTAAACGTAGTGAATGGCATTCGATGTTAATACAGTTTTTAAAAAATTTAATTAAATTCATCAAATTTAGTTAATTTTTAACTCTTTAAATAGAATCTTCAGAAGTTTGTAATGAAAATTGAAATCAGCAGGCAGTTAGTTGCTCGATTGGCAAAATGAAAGGATTTCAGTATTTTTTACTTGAAGGTGAAGAATGCGAGTTCGTTTCTTGCGAAAATGAATCATTTTTCGATACTGAATAATTTTTTGATAATTATTTCATGAAAAGTAAATAAAACAAATTATTTGGTGTCCTAAGTAGGGAATTAAATTAATTTTTTATATGACATCAAAAAATCGATTGGCTGAATAAATCAATAAATTTAAATTAATCATAATCATATTATTCAATTCGCAGCAGATACTTTACATCCAGCATTGCTAGCACTAAATAAATAAATTTGGATTGGCTATGTTCATTGAAGAATTTAGTTTCTGACATGTGAGTTTCTAAACGTTTTTTTGGGAGGGAGGGAAATGGGAAGTTGAGAAAGAATTAGTGTTCCTAGAATTTATTTAAAGAATAATAGCTCTTAATTCTTGTACAGCAACTTTTTTCAAAATTCCGTTTAATGTTTTTTGAGATACTATTTCCTCAAAATGTAACTGTGAAGTTTGATAAAAGAATTTGAATTATTTATTACTTTAGTTTTTAATTATGTTTGAACATAATGAGTATTATTTTAGAGTATTACTTTAGTATGATTATGTTTAGTTATTTTATTATTATTTAATTTTCGCTGAACTCACAGATTTGATTTTTCTTCTCCTTTTCTGTCTGAAAACTCCAATTTCGTTGCAAAAATATTTAAGATACCGTCGTTTCTCCTATGATAGTGCTATAAAAGAAATATTTTCTGATCTTATTGTCGCAGCTACAAGCTATATTGTTTTCTCCCTTGAAAATTTCACTTCCAAAGAGATACTTAAATCATATAGATAAATATCTGATATCATGGTGTTGTCCGTAAAAGAAAATATTTGTCTACCTAATTCTATTTTGGTAACGCTGTAACATACTATTTGTTCGGTAAATACCATAATCTGTTAATAGACACTCAGCAAACGATTGCTTTTCAGACATTTTATAACTGCTACAATTTTTTATTTCTATTAAAATATTATTAAAAGTAAAAACAAATGAATATTCTCTTTGATAAGCATATTTTATGAATATTATTTTGTAATTTTGTATAATAACTGATGATCAATTGTAAACCTTTTAAAATCTGGCAATAGTTTGTAAATTATATTGTGAAGTGAAGAGAATAAACGAAACCGATGGAATTCTAAAATGCTTTGGAGTATTGTTTAGATTTTTTAAGTATATAAGATGGTTTGCAAGCTAAAGTTATCTATTTATTATTCTGAAACGACCTTTTCTACTATTCTGTCTTGGTAAGGATTAATGAATTAACTTTACTATTAAATGTATATATTAACTTCTTTTATTTTTCTCTCACAGCCATTTTATTGAATTAAATCCATCCTGACGCATGCGCAAAAGCGCGGAGGATTTAAGAATCCGTTGTCAAACAATATGTGTTTGCACATGCGCACGTGCGGAAAACGAATGAAAGTAAACAAGCCTATTTTATAAAAACATGTATTATCTCTTTAACGGAAACATATTTCTATATAAAATATTTTAATGTGCATAATCCTTTTATCGTCTGCTTCTTTATTTTTAATAAAAATGAAAATATCAACTGCATTAAACAATTTTTAAATCTTAACTGATCAAAGAAGTATACATGTAGTTTAAATGTTTTCATCTAAGCTTTTAGTTTAATACTTCTAAATTTAAAAATAATAATTTCTCTACAAATTTTGTTGGTAGAAATATGAAACTTTGTGCGTTTGTAAGAGAAATAGTTTATTCAAACTTTTATACTAAGGGGTTGTATAAAAGTTTAATTTTTTTAAAACATTTTACGATCCTTTTTTTAAAAAGGCCAAAGTGCTTTCATTCAATATATTATTTAGTGTAATTTTGAAATTGGAAGTGTAAAGCTTTTATTTTTAGAAATAAAAACTTATTCATTCTTTAGAATACTCTCCCTCTATATGTGTGTGTGTGTATTATTTATATTATGTTGGTGCTCATAAACTAATTAAAAAATATTTTTAAAAGAATACATTCTGTCAGTTTCCTATTATTACTAATTTACCCAATATTAATAATTCTGCAGCCATCTCCTGGTCGCTGTCGGCTTGATATTCTAGAAGTAACGCTTTTCTTACCCTTATGCTTATCTGACATCCGTGATTTAACAATCTCATTTGGCTGTCATTTTTTATATTCATTCTTATTTTCAATAGTTTTGGCTGATCTGAAAAAATTATATTATCTAGTAACTGTTTCAATTTATAAAATCCTTTCTACTATTCTTCATTAAAAATTTTGAATATAAAAGAGACCTTTTTTTGAATAGATAAACAATAACTTGAAATAAATTAAATTTTTCTGATTTAGCTGCAATATTTCTACAGGTAAAATGCTCTGGATAAGTACTTGGATTCATATCACTTGCAAAAACCATTGTCCCAAAGCTTTGTAGTATACTTTCTAATAAATTTGCCAGAGAAAGCCGTACATTACATTGGAATACCATAATTACAAATTATTAACTTTTGACATGAATTTAGCATTTTTACTGAATCTACTGTGTAATTCTTGGTAAGTTTTTTTTATGATTAATGTCTGATATGGGGTTAAGAATATCCAAAAATCGAATTTGTGCATTTGACATTCTTCTGAATCGATTGAAACCAAACTTTGACAAAGAACTGCATTTATAGTCTCAAAAGCCCAAACCAAATTTGATATGTATATATAAGTGATTGCGTTTTTGAATTATTGCCTGTACAATTTTCTGAAAGTATAGACAGACAATCCGTCCATTGTTTAATCTTGCTCAAAATTCGACACGTATTGATAGTAAAAATGTTAAATCTTGTACTGAATCTTGCCTATCAAGTTCTCTTTGTTATGTATTTACTATGTTAAATTATATTCGAACAGTAGGACAGACGATCTTCCTCTAAACTGGTTTTACTCAAAATTTGATAGAAATCTGCAAATTTAGTGTAAAAACCGTATACTAGATTTTAACCATTTAGCTTTAAACATTTCTGAGTTATCTTTGTCATAGACAGATGTTCTCCAATAATGTGTTTTTCAAGTTCAGACTGGTCTAAAACGTGGAGATTCAAAGTTCTGATTTATTTATTGACGATTTTGGCCACTAAAAATTCGAGTTTGTGTACAAAAAATAACCTTTTTGCTTGTCCCTTAACGTATGTCATCAATACATGTAAATAATAATTATGTAAGAAAATAACTTTTTGCGTTTCGAAAAAAAGACACACACACACAAATGTTGGGCAGAATTTTACCTTGCACGAACTTGTTACAACAGCTGGCAGTCGGTTTCTAGGGGTGCCTGGACCGGGCTATGACCCCAAGAAGGAAAGTCACCTTCAATGAACTATTTGAACTTTTGCCTTCTTATTTATTTGTTGATTTTAAGATAGGCAAGTGCAAAACCATTTCCCGGCTCCTAATCCAGAAAGGACGGGGATGGAATGGTGGGGAAAGCGTTAGGGAACAGCATCTTGTGGGGTAGGAAACGCATGACTCAAAGGGGGGGGAGTGTTTACAAACAAATAAAAGCACGAGGAGGAATTCTGTGATTGAAAGCAGAACCCTCCCTTCTTGAGTCAGTAGAGAGAACTGGTCTCGGGGTTAGGATAGCAATTCGTCTTTTTTTTTTTTAGTTCATTTTCTGAGGGGAGCTTTTCGAACTGGGGTTGTCAACCTCCAAGATGAGGTGTGTCTTGACCTGTAAGTTCGATGGACATGACTTCTTGTACACAGCCGACCACCCAGCCACCTAAGCCGGGATCAGTACACAGCACATTGAATAATTAAGGCCATTGTTTGAATGTGAATCGAAAATCAGTAAGATTTTAACTCAATAATCCAAATCATCAACCCCATTAACAGCATATATAACTAATCTTAGCAAATTTCTAGGATTGGACAGAAAATTGAAAGGAAGAATGTTAACACATTAAAGGCGAGTGTGTAATGTGTGGTATTGGCGCAAGAGCCATATCTTGTCTAAACTTCACCAGACAAATGGTTTAAATCGTTTATAGCGTGTTAAAATTGAGGTAAAAATTAAATTTCTTTTATCACTGTTTTAAAATGTAAGATTTGAAATTGATAGTTAAAAAAAAAAAAATAGGTCAGAGAGATTCAAAAAGGCAATAAAATTTAAATAGAATTATAAAATCCAATGATTTTTAAGAAACTAAAAATATTTTTATGGGGATATTCACCCACTAAATCTTGTAGTGTTAATGATGGTGATGAAGAAAACAAATGACTGCAATGATGATTAAGAGAGGGACACTGAATTAAAATGTCTACACGGCATGTTGGACATATTGGTGCATCATTTCAGAACAACAAATGTTTGTGAGTAAAACGTGTGTGTCCTATGCGAAGACGAGTCGTTGTACTACGATTTGATCCGCGTTACCTAGCATACTTTCCTCAAGATCCCCCGCCTTTAATGTGTTAAAATTCTTATATTATTATTATAATACCTCCGGTTGGGGTCCATGATAATATACAAATCCTGTCATTCTGTAATTAATTTACTGAGTATGTAGCTCTGTAATTTGAATGCCATCAGCTAGGAAATGGCCAATGAGAGCGTCAGGAACTGATTGCAGTGAAGAGATTTATTTATTTATAAGTCAAAGTCACTTATCTCAAAAGAATTCTTAAATTTAAAACTGTACCGTTTACAGGTTCTTTTCGGGAAAAGGACGAACAACGAATGTGGGAAGAGAACATTTATCCCTCACTTTTACAGTTGAAAAATGTTAAGGAAATTTGGCTGTACTTCTGTATACGGCCTACGGCAAATTTGGCGGTAAATGGTGATTTCTGGCTATCCTACCCAAATTTGTAGTTCTATTTTATGGTAATTGTAAAATCTAACTTTGAACTTATTTTTTAAAATCCTCTAGCTGCAATTAGGTATTTTGTTTCTGAATTGATGTGTGACAGAAAACGCATTTTTGGTGTCTCTTGACGAAAAAAAAATTGCCTTATATGTGAGCAACTACGGAAATTTTGATATTATAATATACTTTTACGTATAGTGATGTATGCACTGAATAGAGGCATATCGTAAACAACGGTAGTAAAAAATATAGTTTGCGGAAGCCTTTTCTATTACGGTTCACTCAAATGATCAAAAGATCCCTAGATGAGTGATATATTTCCGAAATGTAAATTAATCCGTATTGTAAATTGCAATTAAAAAACCTTGCTCTTTATAAACGGAAAAACATATTTAAAAAAACCAACTACACATAGTTGCCACACATTACAAGCTAAATCAAACATAACAAATTATTCCTAGATTATAAATGGACGGTTTGAATTCAGACACTGAAAATAATATTGCACAATCATAAATTGAACACAAACTAAAATAAAAAATAAATAGAGTTAAATATGTACAACATGTTACACATGTAGTATACAAATAATATAGTTTAGCTATAATTTTATCTCGGAAATCTGCATACGAAGGAAACCGTTGTTTTTGATGATTTCCTATTGGCCAAGATAGTGAACGTTTTGATTTCTCTTATATAAAGATAAAACATTTCACGGGTCAAACAATTCAAACACATGATTTTGACGAATTTCAAGATTTTTTTCGGAAAATCATATTTTCGGAATTATATTTGTCTGCCGATTTCGTACCCGGCAGCTCAGTGATACTTTGAGATAGACAAATAAAATTTGTTATATTGTCTTTATACGAATTTATTGATTTGTATCAAATTTTATTCGAATCCATTCACAAGATATCTGTCTTTTGGTCCAAGAATAGGTGAAATCGATAACCATAAAATGTAAAGATCTAAATGAATAAAATTCGATGCATAAGTTTAGCATCTAAAATGCAGATCCGTATTGCAATGGATTTCCACCTTCGTCGTGTAGTGTAGTAGGTGTATGGTGTGAGATACAACACAATGAACAGTCATTTAGTAGAGACAACTTCGACGTTTATTTACACAAAGGCTGGACATCACAAACACAACAAATATTTTCAGACGACAAATATGTTCAGCAAACGACGAGTACTCATCAGCACTCAACAACAGCAGCCCAAAAGTAGAAATTCGTTATTAACAACCTCAACAGCACAAAAAGCGTTAAGACAGGATTCAGCAGGAGAGGCGATCCTCGGAGCTTCGCTCTACAGTCTCTCAAGGCGGCTGAAATACTCCTCTGTCTCTTCTCGCTTTAGTTGTTGACTCACTACTTCACACAACGGGCTACGATACAAGACATGACGACGAAAGGATACGGCACACAGCAATTCTGCACTCCGTTGTTGCTTCGGTATTATTCGACCACGACTATTATTCACCTCCATCCAATCCAAGACCACTCGCCTGGACTCTACAGCTGGCAACTTGAGACTGCCGTCCTTTTATAATTCCCGAGAGGTGGGGTTAAAAGCTTATCAGCCAGTCAGAGCATATCTGGACGTACGTTCCTGTACTCTTAACACTGATATCTTTTTATTTCTCAGAGCATGTTTCTTGCAATGTTTTGTTTGTATTCATAATTTTACAGCCACCTATTAAAAGGATTCTTAAAAAACAAAAAGTCATAACATGATGATAATGTTGTATCCGTGTTTCCACCGAAAGGGGGTGCAGTAGTTTCTGAGGGTAAAGACCCCGAGCGCCCAGAGGACAGAAGTCTGACTTCTAGTTCAAATGAAGATGAAATACACACATTCGCTTGCACAGCCGCTTTTTACAGAGGGGCACATTCATACATCTCACAGATAAAACACAGAACAACCATGCCCGAACCGGGACTCGAACCCAAGAAGCCCAGATCACATGGCTACCTCTATGCCACGACACGGGCAATTCATAACATAAAATAAGAAATAGTCCATTTTTAACAAGTGGCACGCTTAATAAAAATATTATTGTTTGTATGATATTAGTATTCTTACTGTCATGATATCAGTGTTCTCGCTTTGATAATATAAGCATTACATTCTTACTTTCATGGGATTTATCTTTTTTGTTTTTTATTAATCATTTGGTAATTTCAGTATTCAGTCCCACTTGTTAAAGCGCCTCTTACTGAATTCATATTCAAAATAATTTTCATAAGCCTATACTTAAGTTGAACATGCACTTTGTAATCTCTATAAAGATCTTATTTACACTTTTTCGCATGTTTATATTTCCCCCGAAATTACATTTTCTGTTTATTGACTTGCTTTAAATTAAATCAATATTTCCTATTCTCTTGTTAATTTTTAACACGAAATTGAAGTAGGAAGAAATGCTCTTCATAAGGGTTCTTTTAAAATCTTAATTATATAACTTTGATTAACTTAATCTAAATTAAATTTAGTTGTAATGTTGATGGGTAAGATTTCCGGATCTAAAGAATTCTGCATTATATCATCATCTGTTGATAAATCAACTCCTGACAGAATTGAACCAAGATTGCTGTTGAAAAGTCTATTTTCTCATTTCTTAACTTATCTGCTAGAAATTATTAACTTTTAATTTTATTTTGATTCTCAATTTAATTAAAATGATTCATTTCATTTGAAGCTTGATTCATAGCTTGATAGCTTCATAGCTTGAATTTAATTATGATATTATCTTGAGTTTAATTAAAACATTTCATCTTTGTTTGATAATCTTGAACATTTATTATAATAATGACGGGTAAAATTCCATGAATCAAAGGAAGATTACAATCTTTTTATTTAGTTGCTAAATCGGCACTTGACAGATAAGAATCAAAGGTGTATTTATATAAAAAAAAGTAATTTTCTTGCTTTTCATTTCACAACTGATATGTCTGCCAACGCCATTTCATTTTGCGTGATTCAAAGATGGAAAAATGATGAACTGATAAATAAGAAACCGCACAAACCTGTTAAAAGAGAATCATTAACTACAGTAAAAGCTCCTTATTCGCGCTTCCTTCATTCGCGTTTTCACTATTCGCGTATTTAAAAAATACGACCCAATTCCTATATTTGCGACTAAACATTTCTTTATTCGCGGATATAGTAAGTACATACATAATAATAAAAAGATTCCTATAGGTATCCAACCCAATATCCTTTGTAAATGTCGTCAAATAAAAAAAGCAAAATAGATCTTATTACAACTTTGCGTAAAGTATGTTGTTAAATGCAAACTGCAAACACAGCCGAATTCGCGAATGGAATAGGACGAGATGGGTTCAAACAGATAGAATCAAGTCACATCCAGGAATTGCTTGAATTGCAAGATGAAGATCTGACTGAAATCGACTTGGATGAAATGTTAAATTCACAGCCCATTAAAGAAGAGGCTTCAACGAGCTCTGGAAACGATACATTTCATTTGAAAAATCTTAGTGAAGGTTTAAGAATGGCAAATGAGCTTTGCGATTTCTTTATGAACATTGATCCGTCTATGGAACGAAGTCTTATTTTTAAGAGGCAAATTGCTAGTGCGACTACTGCGTATCAGTCTAAATGGAAGGAGCTTTTAAAACCTACCAAGCAAGAGAAAATGACAAAATTCTTCAAACCATTGCCTAAGCCTTAAGATAATTAATCGAAATGTTCAAAAACTTTAATTATATATATATATATATATATATATTGTCACCTAGAGACGTATCCCCTATAATCCCATACAAATTACCATTCCGTATTCACGGTTTCTGTATTCGCGGCATATTTATGGAACATATACCCCGCGAATAAAGAGCTTTTACTGTACTGTGGAGCCACGGATGCTATGAAGAAATGTTCTCCGTGCAAAGAATGAGATAAGGCCCAATGAGCATCTTTTGTACTCTTTAAAAGATGTGTATTCATGCTGTTTAGGTATTACGGCCCCTGTACCTTATAAGGCCCCTGTGGTGACCTAGATTTGAGGGTGTTTTTTACCCCCAAAAATCGAGCGACCTTGAGAACAGGAGATGGTTCAGTTGAATTCCTCCGACACCAGCAGAAGGCTGGAATATTCGACAGGTGCTTAAAAAGTTCTGGTCTAAGAGCCTTTTAGTACTTGCAGTTTACTAACCCATTCATGCCTACTGTTCTATTTTTGGAACACCTCTCTTAAATCATCGTTTATTATATTTTTTTTCCCTAACATATAGAAATTTCATGTAAAAATTCCAATTTTTTTAACCTTAGGCACAGATGGACCATTGTGCATATGTAAGGATTAAAATGATTTCTTGTGCCCTGTGTAGAAACATAAATAATTATGAAAAAATAAAGATTTCTTTCTTTCTTTTCCTTCCTTTTTTTCTTTTTCTTTCTTTCTTTTTCTTCTTCTTTCTTTCTTCTTCTTCTTTCTTTCTTCGTTTTCTTTTTCTTTCTTTCTTCGTTTTCTTTT
>JAPMOQ010021195.1:625753-651118 GCA_026543055.1 Argiope trifasciata | reverse complement strand
ATATATATATATATATATATATATATATATATATATATACAAAATTACGTTAATCAAGGCTCTGATATAAATATTTATTAAATTATACATATTATTAACTTTTAAAAATAAAAAAATAATCGTATAATTGTAAAAATAAAAATAATCGCCATTTCTGAGTTAGAAATGATTAAATTTATCAAAAATTAGAGAATTAATTATTAAATTCATCATTAATTGTTTATCTGAAAATTAAGAAAGATTCCAGTGTAAATAGAAAATGATACTGAATATATTACAAAAAATATTAAAGAAAATGCCATTCAAATTCTAATACATTTTCTTTAAATTAAATAAAAAAAAGTTATTAATATAAAAAGTGTTCTTACCTTTATAAGTTAATTGTAAAAAAAGCGAAACGCAGTAGATTTAAAATTCCAAATGACTAAGATACTTTGTACTTATCATGTAAATATGGATTAATCCATTGACATTTTAAAGGAAACCGTTTTCATGATTATTAATTCCAGTTTGAAATTCTGATTCTTATTCCGATTTTCTAATAAACTGTTGTAAAAATTAATACTTTTAAGGAGAATAATTACAAATAAAATAGGAATAAATATCGTTTGCTTGATAAGGCTGTGATAAATCAGTAGTTTAATAGAAAAGTAAGATTTTTTTTTTGTCATTTAGTTTGTTCCGAATATTTTTTTCATAAACTAAACTCATTATTATTAAATTAGCCTACAGATTAGAAAAGCCAAAATAGTTTTTATGGAGCATTGCTTGGAAAATAATTTTAAATGAATTTCGAAAGAAACTGACGACATATTCGAGAAAATTCATCAGAAATAAAATTCTCCTTGATAAAAATAAATGAAAAATAAAGTATTTTTTTAATAGCGTGGCAGCACTTTCATCGTTTGTAGTTGTTGTTGTTGTTGTCTTCTCTCTTTGCAAACATTTTAAGAGCGTACCGACTGCCATCCATTTTATTTATGTTTTGTTTCTTTTTTTTCTATTTGTAAAAAATGCATATATTTTTAATGGAATTGAAAACGTCATCAAATTCTATTTACGATATAAGAAATTAATTTTATTGTCACATTAGATAAGAAAATTATATCTTTAAAAAACGCGATTAAGTCGATCCGGTGAAACATAAAATAAATTTCCCATTCTTTAATAAATTTATGCACAATGATTTTTAAAAATTTAATTTAGTAGAATAACTCATTTTATTTTGATTAAAAATACTCGTATTTATTCTAATTTCATTCTTATTAAAAAAACCTTTAAAAATAACTCAAGTTTACGAAGAAAATTATTTGTATAACAGAATATCAGCTAGCAAACTCGAAAAGGTAACCATTACAAGTGGATATTCCTGTGAATTAAATAAGAAATAAAGAGGCACTACATAAAGTGTGTAACATAAGATTAATGGAATATAAGTTTGAAAATGCACTACAGCAAGATGAATGAGGAGGACTTTGAATGATAAGTTCTTTGAACACTTGTTTAATCTGTTCCAAAAATTTGTCGTTCATAAAGAATCCTATTCCCTTTTAATATTTATCATGTTTAGAATGACTTGCAGTGATATTATTTAAACAATTACATTACTATGCAATTGTAATTTGGGGATCCAACAACTGAAATAGGATAAATTTAAAACATTGAACAATTAATTTTATATAACGTAAGATTTTTCCATTATTTCATTCAAGGATTTATATCACGAATGAAAATTTCTCCAAAATCATTAATTTTTAAAAATCAACAATTTGTGACAGTTGTTTATTTAAACTTACATTAATTCTTATTATTAAATAAAACTAAACTTATTTGACACATGAACATTAACTCACGTTTTTAATTGCAATTATTAATTCGAATTTTAATTGATTCTTTTTCCGATTTCCAAATGAACTGTTGCAAAATAATATTTTCAAAGCTCCTTCTATTATTTTTAAAGATTCTTTTGCTCAGACGGTTTTTTTCCGAAAAGTTTTGTTGCCTTTTTTCATAATTTACCTATGCCTTAATTTAAAAAAAAAAGAAAAGAAAAGAAAAAGAAAACTTTTTTTTTCTTTGTTGAAGTAACTTATTTTAAGTTTGAGAGACCTATTCTGATGATATCACATGTATCTAACTTTATAAATAAACAAAAAATAAATTAGAACAAGAAAATTCTCATTCAGTTACTTAACCTATTCTTATTCAAAACATGTTTTATTCTAGAAAACTTTGCGAAAAAAATTGAATTTGTAAGAACATAAGAAAAGTAAATATTGTTAGGCCGTCTTCGAAAGTAGAATATTCCCTGATGAGTGCCAAAAACTTGAAAGAAAAACATTTTAATTCTCCTTTCAAGAGGAATTGCTTTTTTTTAATACTTTTTTTATAAACTCGGTACATTGTTTTATTAGCATTTTAGGCGAACAAAAATTCCATCTGCCTAGCAAATTTAAAGATTACCCGTACTTGTTGCTAGGCAACCATTGAGACAAATTCCAAAGTGAAAAACTACATGTAAATAGACGTTTTTATGGAAGAAAGCGACATTTTTAGAGCATTCATTATGGATGTCGGCTCCCTTTCGTTCATTTCTTATTTTGTTTTGCTTATTTTCGCTCCGGGCATGCGCATTGGAGTTGGGATCGATCGAAACATATCGCGAAATTCGTTTCATACGTGACCTTGTAAACGACATCACAAGGTTTTGTAATTAGCTTTCATCAATTGTATATTGTAAAATGATTAATTAATGAAGGAAAATTAAAATATTGTTTACTTCGAAGTTTTCAGGGAGATCATGCCACGCCAATACTGTTTAGCATGTAATGATATAAACAAAGTAAAAGCAAGTTATTAAGTGTTTTTTTTTCCTGCCCATGGGAGTATATAATTAAGGGTGTGATCGCTATTTACTTAAAAGGTATAAATAATTCAGTATAACATTCAGATTTAGTACTTCGGTTACGTGCTAAGACACTTTTTTAGACATTTAGATTTAGAAAGAAAAAGTACTCTTAGAATGTTCGTATTTGTAAGAATACAATTTTCTAACAGATAATTCTTAAGCTATAATAACTAACACGAATATGATCGATATTTATAATCCCTCATCTATATGTAAAAACTATTGTCTCTTATTTTTAAAATTCATTTTATTTTTAGGGGTTTTAATATGACATATTAAATAAATTAATAATTACTGATTGAATAATTGCACTCAATCAGCAATTCTGAAATATTTTTTTCTTATACATGCCCAAACATTTTCAATTGTCTTTCAATTAACGACTTATTTATTTATTTTCTCTGTTTAACATTTCCTTTAACGGCAAACGATTAATTTAAACGATATTAAATGTTAATAAATATTCGGAACATCATGATCATTTTAGCTGTCATATAAATTAGTGTTATAAAATTGCAGTTTCACATAATATGCTGTAAAACATTTTGTTAAAATAGTAATTGTACCTAAATACTCTACCTAAGTACCTAAGTACCTAAATACTCTAAAATATATATATATATATTTTTTTAAGTTATACTTTTTTATTACTGTACATAGAAAATTGCTGCACATAGACACTTCATAAAGGATATTTTATAACGTCTCATAACTAGATGTAAATAATATACATACAGTGGGTAAAAAAAGTCTCCGTACGCAGATACGAATGCAAATCAAAGATTAATTTGTCACTCAAAATTCATAATGATAAAAATGAAAACTTAAAAATGAGTTAAAACTAATATTATTTAATATTTATTCACATTAAAAGGATGATAATACTGACAAAATTAAATAATAAATCTTAAAAACTCAAAAATGCCGTAATAATGGAACAAAAAAGTCTCCGTACGGTGCCGTCGCACACGAAAAAAGTTTACAAAAATGCAAAATATATTTAACAAATATACATTTAATGATCAGTGGGCCCTCCTTTGGCCTTTATCACCTCTTTTAGACGTTGAGGCATTACCCCTACAAGTTTTTTTTTGTTGTTTCTGGAGAAATATTACACCAAATACTACTAATGGCACTTTTGAGCTTAACTTTGTCTTTTATGTCATATTTTTTAAGTTGTCGGCCAATTTCTTCCCATAAATGTTCAATGGGGTTTAAATCGGGTGACTGGGGAGGGCTATGAAGTTGTTGTTTAACATGGTAACACACACCACTCTTGGCAAATCTTAGAGGTGTGTTTAGGATCGTTGTCCTGCTGAAAAGTAAATCCAGTTCCAAGAGATAGTTTCTCTGCACTGGATAACACATTTTGTTTAAGAATATCCAGATATCCATATCGATCCATATTTCCCTCAATGAACTGCAAATTTCCTACTCCAGAAGCACTCATACACCTCCATACCATAACACCGCCACCACCGTGCTTCACAGTTCCGCATAAATTCTTAGTTAGCATTTGTTCGTTTGGTTTTCTCCGCACCATAACTCGGCCATCTGACCCATGAATGTTAAATTTTGATTCATCGCTAAAAAGAATGGATTCCCAAAAAGATAATGGCTTGCTTACATGCTTCTTTGCAAACTCGAGGCGCTTTTTCCTGTTGTACAAACTTATATAGGGTTTCTTCCCGGATGTCCATGATAACCACTTTTTTTAATGACATTTCTCACGGTTTGAGTTGAGACTTTAATGTTGTAACCAACCATTAAATCAGCTGCCTACTTCGGTGCACTAATTCGTGGATTTTCAAGAACTTGGAGTAAGATGTTTCTTTTATGCACGTGATTTAATTTTGACGGCCTCCCAGATCGATCTCTATCCTCAAGTGAATGAAGTTTACGATATCTTTCAATGATATATTGCACAGTAGACTTCGATTTTTTAATCCTTTCACTGATCCTTTTCATGGATAATCCATCATTTCGCAATTTAATCACTAATTCCCGAATAGCTCTGGGAACTTCCATTTTGAGACGATCAAGAACAAATTTAAACTCAACAACTGTCAAAATGTTGTTTTCTTATCAGTGATTAACTTTCTGACGTCAAAGATTTACTGCCGGCCTGTTTTAAACACATCAGAAAGAATTTGCATAAAGCGTACGGAAACTTTTTTTGCACTGCAATTTTTAATTTACCTTAGATATTGCAAATAATATGCCTTTCTCGTTTTTTAAAAATGAAAATTTACAAAAATCTCTTTCTATAGACTTATACTAAACACATATAGACAGTATTTAAAGAAAAAATGCAATACTTTACAAATTATGCTCATTTATTCTTAAATTTAGTGACCGTACGGAAACTTTTTTTACCCACTGTATATGCTGTCATATAAATTAGTATTAACAAACTGTTATTTGACGTAAAATGTTTTAAAATAGCAGATGTGAAAAAAAAAGAAGAAAAAAACAAAGAAAGAAAACTAAATACTCTTAATTTTGTTTTCTTTACTTTATCAGTTTATACTCTTGCATTACTGCACATTCATAATTGTAGCTCATAGGCACTTCATTATGTCTATTTATAATGTTTCGTATCTATGTTATTAAAATGAGCAATGCATAAACATTCATTGCATTTTGCATTATACTTTTGCAATTATAATATTAACAATGTACAAAAAAAAAAAGACTTCTCATTACGTATTACCTTAAAAAAAAATGTCATTTAACATTATATTTACCATGTTTGAATTGCTTTTCTTTATATTATCAAAATCAAAGTTACTTCGAATGTGAACATTTCTAATAGTAAATATAATGCATGGCCAATCAAACATAACCTTATCTAATTATAATTTGGCACAAAAAACAGCAAATTTACTTTTTAATGAAATATTAATAGTGGCACATTTAGTGTACAAATATAATTATAGTAACTGCCACGTAGTAACCGGCAGAACAAAAAAATTTGGATCGTAAGAATGTCGATAACATTAACGTACTCATAATAATAAATGAGCTGAATAAGATCAACAATATTTTAATCTTATCAAGAAAAAGGGGTGAAAGCACTTATCTCTGGATTATCTAGAATTCATTTCAAAAACAACAATTAAATATTACTTATCAGTCGCTTATCGACAACTGTTTTGTAATAGTTTGCTAATAAATTGTTCTAGAAGTGTTATTCTTTTAAATGTGTAACAAACCGAGTTTCAAAATATCAAATGCCTAAATTATTCCGGCGTTTCTTTTGTTTAATTTAATAATTCATACCTGTTGGAATCAACAATATTTATCGCTTAAACTATAAAAAGGTCACGATATTTTAAAGTTTTGCAAAGAAGCAGCTGCGAAACTTCAACTGCTCCAATGCATTACAGCCCATTTTTGATAAACTTTCGTACCTTTAAGAATTTCAGCTTTGTCTTCAATATTCAAATTAGTTATCTTTTTTTTAACTCATTTTGTTTTTATAATGTAATCGCTGGCGGCAGTGGTTTATGGTATGGTTTCTATAAATTTCAAGCTAAACTTGGCAACATAGTTGTCCATTTAAGCCCTACTTTACTTTGGGTCTAAATTATCTGATTCTGCAATTCATCCTTAGCAAATTTATTTATTTCTCACTTGACAACAAATATCTGCATTTTAACACAGATATTCTACAAATATCCGTGCTAAAATGCAATCTATATTTAAAAGTAATTATATTAAGTACCCTATTAGTATTTGAATTTTTTTTCCACTTGACTTCTTTACAAATGTTTGTGTTAAAATGCAGACTATATTTAAAATAAATTATATTAAACACCTGAGTTAAACTATTTTATGAAATTATCGCTCTGAAAAATAGAATGCATTTACAACTATTTTTAACGCCATTTTATTCAATTGATAGAGCTAATGCTTACAATGTCACAACCAACTAATTATAAATTTTGATTATTAGTGAAGTGCAAAAAAAAAAAAAAAAAATGTTTTCACTTGATTACAAATATCTCTGCATTTTAACACAGATATTCTACAAATATCCGTGTTGCAATACAGACAATATATATAAAAGTAATTATATTAAGTACCACATTTGTATTTGAATTTTCTTTTCACTCCACTTCTGTACAAATGTTTATGCTAAAATGTCGACTATATTTTAGCGTAATTATATTTAGCATCTGAGTTAAACTATTTTATGAGATTATAGCTTTGAAAAATGGAATTCTTTTACAAATATTTTTAACGTCATTTTATTCAACTAATAGAGTTAATGCTTACAATGTCACAACCAAATAATTAAAATATATATACATTTTAATTATTAGTCAAGTGCAAACAAATAAAAAAAAAACGTAAAAACAATTTGTTTTACAAATAATTCTAAAAGCCGAAATGCTTTTTTTTTTGTTTACATAGTAACCAAAATAAATTCTAAACAATAAACAAGGTCATTCGCCATATTTCTCATTTCTTTTTTAACCAAATCGTAAAAACATAAATAAAATAAAATAAAAATTACTCTCAAGGGAAAAATGCAAATTCATTATAATACTCGAGAACAAAAACATTATTTTTATCTACAATTCAATGGATTTTCTCTTTTGTCAAATCCGCGAAACCCTAACACAAAAATGAATTGCAAACACTTCAGAACACAACACTAGTGTTTTTATTTACAAAACAGCAGCCTGCTATTAATAGGCGTCGTCTTCCGCGGAGAATTTTCTGAGAAAAACTGTCTTCTAAGAAACGTCTCGCCACATGGTCTGAAAGGACAAGTTATTATAATTTTTTTTTCCCTTCCCTTAGCTGTTCTAATTTCTCATTGGATGAAATTCATCTTTTTTTCTCCCACTGAATATTTTTTTCTAACTCTGTGATGTTGCAGGGAACGTGCCAAACATAAAAAAGAACACTCCTTCAAGGTTAAGTCAATGACTAGTACTTCATTGCTCACAATTAAATATTGCCCTCCTCTGGAAGAATGAGTTATCCATTATTTTTATCTGTTAACCGCAAAGTGGAAATGCCTTAAATGGACCGATTAAAGATTTTCGCTTTTACGGTTTTTTTTTTTTTAAATAATTAGTCTTTTTAAGGCTTAAGTGCTTTACTTGATTGTAATGTTCAAATAAATATCTGAACTTTTAGGACGCTGATGAGTGGAAAGAGATAACAAATAATTAAAACAAAATTTTAAATAGAACGAAAAGTAGAACGTCAATAATATATATTTCCTACAAATTCTGTTGTAATTAAAATTGGAAGAACAATTTCTTTATAAATTTATTTAAAAAATGTTAAATATATTAAAAGGTTTTTAACGATGTATTTATTGATAAATATAAAACGGACACACGGAATATTCATTCAAATGCTTTGATTCTTAAAACAATATTAATTTTGTTTATTATAGTACAATTTTATTTATTATAAACCATTTGAAATTCTAGTGTAAGAACTGCATAATTCTTACTATTCAACTCGGTTGAACAATAATAAAAGGATTTTTTCCAATGATTTTTTTTCCTAATAATTTTATTTTCTAATGATTTTATTTTTTTAACGATTTTATTTTTTTTTCAAACGATTTTATTTTTTTAACGATTTTATTTTTTTTTCAAACGATTTTATTTTTTTACATTTTTTAACGATTTTAATTTTTTATATTTTTTCACGATTTTATATTTTTTATTTTTTCAAATGATTTTACTTCTTTATTTTTCTCAACGATTTTATTTATTTATTTATTTTTATTTAATTTTATTTAATTTAGTGATAAACTAGCTCGCTCAAAACGTGAGCCTGTAATTTCTTACAATTCATTTACAGAATGTTTACAAATTCAAAAGCAGTTGAAACGTCTGCGAATAATTTAATACAGTTTACTAACAATATTTATAAGCAGTTGAAGGTTTGAATATAATATTGCTACCAAAAAACAATCAGCAATTTCATTTATTCATTTTCGAGAGGAAGTAAGAAATTGCAAGAAAATTTATTAATAAAAAAGATTTAATCGTATTTTTTTGAAAAGAAAATTAAAAAAAATAAGTGTTCATGTGATTTCAATGCCATTTATATTCAAAGAAATTTAATAGTAAATTTTTAGATTCTTCTGTGCTGAAGTATTTAAAAAAAATAGCAACATACATAAATTAGATCATTTTTTTACACACCACAATTTTTATGAACAAGTCATATTGCTGCTTTTGTCAGTTACTTTCAGGTAAACAGATGTGTGTAAGTCAATGGATGGAAGATCTAGTATGTTAACAAGAATACGAATAAAAATGTTGGATTGACAAACAGTTTCTTGTCTCAATTTTTTTATCAAAATTTGTCAGTGATTTTAGATATATAACCCCCTTGCTTCGTTATGTTATAATTTTTCTGCTTTGTGAACCTACCAGAGAAAGGATGGAATTTTACCCTTAAATATTAGCTGTATAGCATTGTTTCAGCAAATTAATTTTTATATTACGTCAATCCGGAAACAATTTTTTAATAAAAGTTTATTTAGATGCTGTGAACTATCTCTTTCTTCTTATTTTTTAAGTATATAAATACATTTTATTTTTATCGCAATCGCTTAAATATTTAATTATCCAAGTTTCCTCTAATGTTACAATATATTTTCGTTTTATAAGCATCTCATATGGAT
This sequence comes from Argiope trifasciata, assembly GCA_026543055.1. NCBI lineage: Eukaryota > Metazoa > Arthropoda > Arachnida > Araneae > Araneidae > Argiope > Argiope trifasciata. The sequence continues at coordinate 641,543 of JAPMOQ010021195.1, read as the reverse complement.
TAGTCAACATATAGGATAAAGACAATGAAAATTATATGTTACACTTTTTTGTAATTAATTGTTTTATTAATGATTGAAAATGAGAAATTTAGTAACGGAAACATTTTTTTAAATTAGCGAATTTCTTTTTAAATTAGTATATAATCTTAGAAATTTAAACTCTTATCTCAGAAATTCTCTTTTAGAATGCTTATATATATATATTTAGCAAATGTTCGAATATATATACATATATAACAAATGTTCACGCATTTTTCCTTTATTATTAATAGCCACTCTTATTCTGCCTTTGAGATATATTAATTTTATGGCTATTATTCCTTCTTTAAATGAGGGAAAAGCATTATTATTATTTAGTGAGAAAAACTAGTCTTAGAAAGTTACTTATTTACAAGCTCTATTTTTATTAGTAGCAGCAATTTCAATGGCATTTCACAACTCAAAGCAAGCAATCCTTTCATTGGTTACTGAAAAGACGAACCTCCCCTTGCTGTAAACACTCTTTATGATACGGAGTACAAGAAACCACCTTCTTGAAGGTCACAATACAAGCTAGTGACCAGTATTACTATGACTGACCAATCCTATAGTTGAGGTAGATTATGCTGTTGGAAAATGACTATCTTCAACTGGTTTCCGAGTCGTTCTCATAATTTTTATTGTTATTAAAGCAAGTTTGGTTTACAGTAAAAACTCATCTTGAGGAGTTTCATACTTTTAATGTTTCTTAATTCAATACATTTTTTAAAAATATCTTTTGTTTCAACTTTCTAGAAATGAATGATGACAAATTTGCACATAAATCGTAAGACAAAAATAAGAAAGAAAAATCAACTCGCATTATTAGTAAGAATCATCTATTTCTGTAGGTTGGTTCAAAATATCCCAAATGGTAATTCAGCAAATTTTGAATTCGTGTCAACAATTAATATTTAAAGGATTAAAAGTAAAATAAGAAATGATTACTTTTAGATAAGATTCAAATCATTTAATAATTAATCAATTTAAAATAGTTGCTGTTCAGAAATACTTATATAAATTTTTAAACACAAATGTACTACTAAAATTTGACTGGTTAAATTAACATTAAAAAAAAACCAGTTACACATAAAAAAAAAATTGCAAAATTTGTTTATTAACATCTAGTATAAATTTAAATTTCATATTTTATTATTATATTAAAAGCTTGTCTCGAAACATTGAAAATATACCAAGAAGTATATATTATCTATAGAATATATACCATTATATTCTATAAATACCGAGATTTTAATTCAACTTTAATGAGAAAAATTTTTTAAAATTGAAAATTTTGGTAAATTTTATAAATTAGATTTAATTTCATTAAAATTTCAAGCGATAGTAAATGAAAAAAAATTATTTACCAATCACTTTCGTAAATCAAATCCTCAAATGAATAAACTATTCGCTTTCAAGACATTTCCAATGACAATTCATTGAAAAAAAAATGTCACGAAATGCCTGAGACTTTGCTTCTTCTCCCCCCCCCCCCTCCTTTCAGATTCTTACTGTTGCTTTGAGAATTTTTTAGATTTTTGCATTTTCTACTTTACTTTATAACCATAATTTCTTTAATAATAAAATTCGTAAATAAATAAATGTATCAACCAATCTGTTAGGAAGACAAGTATATATACTTTTCATAACTTACTTAAGACCCGTCCCTTTGGGAGGCCCTTGGATTTGAGGGGTAATTTTTGGGTTCTCTTGACTTCTACTGAGGTTATTTGACTTCAGGGGCTATATAAATAATGTAATATACCTTTTTGTTAAGCCAGTGGCTAGCTGTACCTCACGATTTAACAAGTATAGTTTTTAGTATAGTTGTTGTCAATTCGTGATATTCTGGTCAATCAGGTTCTTATGTATTCCTATGAGGTCGTGGTTTTCACTTTTTATTTATTTATTTTTTTTTTTTTCGTGGCTTGCAATATGCTGAAAGTCAAATGATAAGAACATTACAATTTTTTTCATCCATTGGATTTCTGCTTAAAATTTATGATTTTACATAAGTAAATATAAGTACGTAAGCTCGATTAGAGTGCAACTTGTAAGTTAGCTACTTTTCATGATTTTATAATAAAACGTAAATTCTATTAATCTGCAGCTTGCAAGTTTGCTACCTTTCATGGTTTTATAATAAAAACGTAAATTCTATGAATCTGCAACTTGCAACCTTTCATGATTTTGTAATAAAAACGTAAATTCGATTAATCTGCAGCTTGCAACCGTTTATGATTTTATAATAAAAACGTAATTTCGATAAATCTACAGCTTGCAAGTTTGCTACCTTTCATAATTTTATAATAAAAACGTAAATTCGGTTAGTCAGCAGCGTGCACGTTTGCACACCTTTCACAATTTCTCAACAAGCATAAAAAATTTAATGTCTATGATTGGTTGTCTTGTTTTATGGCTCAAGAGCTATATTTGATCATGTTGCACCAAACACACAAAAATGTCCAAAGAAATTTTAATATTATTATATTTATAGACTTACATATTATCTGTAAATATGATCTAGTTGACACATTTACAAAATTCGTTAAAGGCAATCGATTACAATTGTATCTAGAGCTATAAAATGTATCACGTTTTATCTAATAGGCACTTACGATGAAAAAGTTTTTAAAATTTTAATAAAATTATCAAATCGTTATGCTTTTACTCAATAACTTCAAAATATATTATTTCATAAAAAATAAATCTTTTTATATAATTCACTTTTGAAATTATATATATGTTTTTAAATAATGCCAATTTCTTATGTGTACAATTTTTTCTTTAATTCAGTCACATTTTTAAAGAAATCTTTCTAAACATATTTATAACACTATTATTATTGTATATTATAACGATATATTCATTATGATATTAACTATATTAACGATATTAATGATATCAACTGCAATTTTTTGGAGTCACATTATTGCTTTATAATGAAGAGTAATAAAAAATTTCTTAAAACTTTGGGGTAAATGTTTTTTTATGTACGCCTGGCTATTCTATACAAAAGAGTTCGTTCATGCTTAGTGATATTTTCTTCAAGAAATCTTTTAAACAATTTGTTTGTCAGATTTCGCAAAAAAAGTATCTTATCTGAAACTATAGTAGAATTCTAATAATGATTCTTAATTAATATATGAATTAAGATAATTTCATGCTTAATTTAATGATAATTCATTAATTATTTTCCATATCCGGAATATTTTAAATAAAATTACTGTTTATTCTATTTGGAACATATTTCTGCTTCAATTATACAATATTCGATTCTTTTTTACAAAAGTTGACATTTCATCCGTCAAAGCATCTACCTGCCTGAATTAAAATTCAAATGATACCATAATTATTTTTTGATAATACATTTTGTTTAAAGTACAATCATAAATGTCAAAATAATATATTCCAAATATTGTTTAAATATTTTTAGTAACATAACTTTGTAAGTTGTTTTTTTAATTTGATTTTTTTTTCTTTTTCGTAACTTGATAAACTAGAAATCCGATATTTCCCAATTGCGTTGTCTTCAATAAAAATGAAATATTTTCAGATCTTAATTTGCAGCTCAATGATTGTTTTTGATATTTTTTTTTTCTTCTAGAAGATCTTTTTGATTAATTTTTTTTCTTCCAGGCCAAGTCTAGAAGCTATTAAAAAAAAAATTTTTTTTTCTACTTTATTTGTAGTAATAAACCAAGAAATAAATCAACCACAAAAAAAAAATAAAAATAGTGAATTCTTAAAAAAGAGGCTTTTATTAGTGTAATAAGGCGCATGAAAAATCTTATTAAAATTACTGATGCCAAAAAAAATATCTTAAAATTGTGGAGCGTGGAAATAAATATATTATTATTCGAAAAAAATTGGGATGCATTTAAAAATGATAAAAATTCCGTGTTACTTGTCCATTTCTATTATCATTCTTGTGCTTTCGCGTCTATATTTTTGACGAAAAAAGCATTTCTACTTTTTAACACAATGAACTATGAAAAAATTTATTGAGTAAAAATATGTTTATCATAATTATTTATGCTCAGATGTAGAATCTCTTAGTAATGAGAATGTAACTGGGATTTACGATGATGATTTTATCAACGCACGTTATTTTTTGTGTTCTCTCATTAGCAGAGAATTTTTACATTCAATAATAATAGGAATTCGGAGCAAATTGAAGCTCGTCATAAGTCTGAAATTTTTGTTTTAAGGAAATTCATATTTATTGATTTCTTTTTTTTAAAATAAGATTTTTTGTAATTTTTTTAGAGAAATTTATTTAAATATTTGACGACCAATAAGTTCATTAATTTTTTTTTTTAATTCTTTCTGTTTGATAGTATTTTTTTTTCTTCCTCTTTTAATACTTTTCCATAGCGCTTTCTTAATTTTTCTTCACTTTTGATAAATTTATATATTATTAACATAATTAATAATACATATATAGCATAAAAATACATACCGTGGTTAATAATGCAAACATCATAAACTTAATAGTTGTAGCGTAACTTAAATGTTTTCTCAAGCTACATTTTTTGCTCGTTTATAATATTAAAAGAAATAACTTTGTGTTTTTCAAGGAAATTATTGAAATCCTGAAATTATTTGATCATAATTTATTGGAAAATCAGGTGTTAGAGCTTTTTATAGTTCGTTAAATTTATTTTCTTTTAAAACAGAAATTATATACTTATTATCAAAGATCGTCAATAATTATATTTTTCAAAAGTATTCATATACCTTTCAAATCTGAATTTGTTTTTAACTTTGGCCTGCATGCAGGGTTTTGAAGATTCCATAAATATGGGATTTTATATTTTATTTAGTTATTGCTAATAGTAACATTTTTTTAATTGATAATTTGCTTGAGGTATAAATATTACTAAAATTTTTATTTAATGAAATGTATTAACTTACAATTTTAGGAGTTAAAATATGTTAAATATAACGTTATAAATTATTTCATATTTGAAAAAGAATGTGCCAATATTAAATTTGTCATTATTTTTCTTCCTATTTCTCATATATTTAGCACTTCGAGTTAAAAAAAAATTTAAAAGATAAAATATTTAATCAGAAATCAAATGATCTTAATATTGTCGGATATTATTCTAACTAAATTGTAAATTTTAAATTATATTTGAATTAAATATTTAAATGCGAAAATGGCTTCAATTAATTATATAATCAGTTTTAATTATAAATTTATTAGATCAGCATGGAAGCTTATGGAAGAAGTAAAATGAAATATTTGAAAAGTTTCCTTTTTTAATCTAATTGTGTACTTTCCCTATTGAGCAGACGATTTCGATTTTGAAAGTTAGCAATGAATTTAGAAAGCAAAAGATATTATACTCACTGGGTGATTAATTTTACGATTAATTAAAATATTCTGATTTTTATAATGGCAACAGAAAAACCAAATATTAAACAATGTGATTAGATCAGATTTATTCTATGACTGCCGAAATTTTCGAATTTATTTACAAATATTACGAGGGGCATTTTTACCTGTAGGGAGAGAAACACAGACACACAAAAAGAATTTTTTTATTAGTCTAGTCCTTTGTTACTGTAGTAATGTTTCCCACAATGCCTTGTTTTGAGCCTCATTCTCTGAAAAAGACATGAATAAATTTAAAATTAAATAAATTTCATACCACATTTTATATGCTTAAAATACAAAATGAAATCTATAAAATATGAGTCTTACCATCATCTTAAAAGGCAGGCTATATTAAGTTACACATAGCATGACAATAAACTGTGCTCTTTTTAATTGAATTGCCTGTTATTATAAATATTCCGATTTAAAATGGTAATTCATAGTAAAGCTCCTCTCCTCTTACCACGTGTGCTCCCAGAGTCATTTTCAAGATGGCTGGTACCGCATTTAATCAGTAGCAATTTCTAAATCCACTCTCATCTCGTTAATCGTCGTTTTCCATAGTGTACTTCGTATAGGAATGAGTACAAGAAATAATCATATTCTTGATTATTGTATTAGTTCTATATTTAGAGGATATACATAAAAAAGCATTCGATTATATCCAATCCGTTCCCGGCGAACGACACGACCTTCCTACTGCGTAGAGGTGGGTCGTTCGCGAACGAACGGGTCATCTAAGTGAACGAACTGAATCGGATCGCTAACTTCTGAATAAGTCGTTCGTTCGAAAATGGCTGTGTGGACCCGGCTATTCCCGTTTTTAGCTGTGTGGACCTGGCTATTACCGTTCGCGAACGACTGTGTGGACCCGGCTATTCCAGTTCAATTACTGTGCGGACCCGGCTATTCCAGTTCAATTACTGTGCGGACCTGGCTATTCTCGTTCGCGACCGACTGTGTGGACCCGGCTATTCCAGTTCATTAACTGTGTGGACCTGGCTATTTTCGTTCGCGACCGACAATATGGAACTTGCTAATTTCATGCTTGAACCGCATAGAGATAAGAAGACAGATGTTTGTGGTTATGTCCACAAAAGAATGTGAAAGCTGGGGGGGGACATTATCACTTAGGAAGACTGGTAGTTGACCTTGAGCTGATTACATGGTGTTTGGCTCTTTTATCACTACAAATTTTGGATACTCGTCTAGCAAAAAGGAAAGCTTCAGGGGAGGTAAAAGTGTTCAACTCGTAGAATCAGAAAGTGTGAGATTTTTTTTCGAGGGGGGGGGGCAAGCAATTTTTTTTATACTAGAGATTTCAGGGAGTTTTAATAGTTAAAGATTTAGGAATCATTTACGACTGTGCTGATATGATACTAAATTTTACTTTTTGTTTTAATAATAATACTTTTTAAAAAATATTTCATAAATTATTTATGCTACAATTATTGTCATAAAATGAATTACGTCGAATATTTTATTTTACTCTTCTTTTTTTTTTCGTATGCTCTTTTATTCTTACCTTTAAAAATAAGAAATAAATTTTTCTTAAATGACAAGCATTGCTATCATAATAAATTATTTATTTAAAAAAAAATACTAATTATATCTTGTCTATTACTACACAAAGGAGAAGACGAACGAATTAGCATCTAAGGACAAATAATAAGGGGTAATAATATTTAATATTTATCTTATTAAGCTACTACTTCTTTCAAATGAATCTCCTTATTTCAATGTTGTTTTATCTTCATTTCTGAAAAGAAAATCTCTCGATTAGAGATTTTTTTTTATATAGAACTCAGACATTAATTACACTGCTCTCGTAAATTGCAAAATGTCTTGTTTAATTTTTGATGCTGACCAAGAAAGAAAACGCTCATTAATTGTAATATAGGCTACAGATATAAAATAAATGTTTAAATAAAAAAGGAAAAAAATGGTTTTTCTCTTATACTGTACTATTTTAACTACATCATGATTATGGGCTGAATATGCAGACACGGAATAAGCTTTGTCTGTCTCATTAAATAATGCAACATCACTATCTTCCTATCCAAACATCTAAAACCTATGTTTTTTTTAATTTAGCCTTTATACAAGCAATTTGTTTTAATATTAAATGTTATAAAAATTTACATACAACACTTTTAAATACGGTTCATCTTCAAAAAACTTGATTTCAGTGTCTCGGATACAAAAAAAAATTAAATTAAAAATAAATTAAAATTAAATAATTAATTTTTGAAAAATTTTAATTAAATTTTTTAAGCATAAATTCAAAGTTTGTCAGAGCTTTTGGTGTATCAGTGATAGTCAGTGACCGATAACAACAACAACAACAGTAAAAACACACAAATTTATAGTTCAAATTTGAAAGCATGAAAAAAAAAACACTTGGAAATAATGTTTTTAAATCTAAAAAATTCTTGATTTTAATTTGAATAAGCCCTAATGCACAGCTTTCAAAAATGGAATGAAAGTAAAAACTTAATTTCCCCTGAATAAAAAAAATCCAATTTTTTTTTTCTTTAGACGTCTATTTGATTATCTGGACCGGCCTGTGCATACGGTATCAAATCCCTGTATGCAATATTCAAAATTCTCTAGATGATTGACTGACATTGAAACTATAACTAACAGTTTTGGCTCGTGGTTATTCCTTGAGTTGAAGGGTGCTAATTTAAGAATTTGCTGCATTAAATTGCACAGAACCCCTTTTTGCATCTTTTTTAAAATTAAATATATGTGCGTTTACTTCCCAGTCTTTTGAATTGTATTGAAGTACAACTTTTTCCGCTAATTAAATAAATTTTCAAAAAGTTTGAAGTACATTTTTCGGTAGTATTTTTAAAATTAATTAAGATATTGCATCTATACATACGCGCATTACGACAATATAGAATTTTTTTTTGTTTATTTATTGTTTATTATTATTATTATAGGAATAAATGCAATAGTATAGCTCTTAAACAATAAAAATCCAATCAAATTTGTGCAAGTATAATACAATAGCTTATATCAGCTTATACCAACAATACTTAGACCAAAACTCATGGTCTAAGTGAATCCTACTCTTTATTAAGTAGACAAGACAATTGGCATATATTCCAGGAAATAAAAGTAAATAAAATTTAAAAATAAAAGCTGAATAATTAAAATTATGACAAAATGCTAATTTATAATGTTACTTTAAAATTTATTGAAAAATGTTATAATGAAGTAAAATCTCGAAAAACGAAATACTTTTATACTTAGTGGTGAGCTTAGATTTTTAAGGAATTATTTAAACGTAATTGAAAACTCCATACTGTCAAAATAACCAATCTTATATTTCATAATAAAATATAAAATAAAAACTGACCTAAGAAACGCTTCTAAAAAAGCATTAAAAATCATTAAATAACTGTGTAATTTCAAGCAGTACAATAACTGTGAAATGATCAAAAGTACAAAGCCTGTGTCTTCATTCTGTGAGAGGGGAAGAGAATCATTAGTTATCATTCCCCCATTCTCTGTTTTGTGCATACCATCTTCTCGGAACGAACTACATATGGCTAAGTAACAGCGCATGCGTCGAAAAGTACAGGTAGAAGTTGCCTTCCTTTGACACTCAATACAACCGGAAATTTCCGGTTTGTCCCATGATGACGTAGTGAGTCGAAAGCAATGTATCAGTTCGTTCACGAACGAAAGAGTCTAGATCATTCGTTCGCGAACGAAAGAGCCTAACTCATTCGTTCGCGAACGAAAGAGCCTACTCATTCGTTCACGAACGAAAGAGCCTAACTCTTTCGTTCAAAAAGTCCTAATCGGTCGTTCGCGAACGACCTTGAACGAACGGGTCAAGTTGGTGAACGAACGACTTTGAACCGAATCTTTCAAATGAACGAGATTTCCCATCACTACTACTGCGTCTCTCGTTCTTATCTGCCCTTCGTAATCTCTTGGTCCCTTTCAGAAGCGTTTCACCCCGTTGACCTTTGTCCGGACCTTTCCTTTGAAACCTTCCTCGTTGAGAGTCGAGGAGCGGGAGTCTTAAAGCATTATCACACGGCAAAATATCGTCAACACTTTCCGTCAGCAAACGACAGCGAAAGTGACATTTCTTCAAAATTTCACATGATTGGTTAAATTTCGTTTGCGGACAGTATTTCCGACGTTATTTTCGAGCTGGTTAGCAAAAGTTGTCGATTATGAAACTTGCTTGATCGGTTTTTGAGGGTAGAAACGGAAAAGTACTGACAAAAAAAAGTGTAAAGATGCTGACGACAAAGAAAAGTGCTGACGAAATTTTACCTTGTGATAAAGCCTTATCACACGGTATAATTTCGTCAGCACTTTTCCGTTTCTACCCTCAAAAACCGGTTAAGCAAGTTTCATAATCGACAACTTTTTCTAACCAGCTAGAAAATACAGTCGGAAATGTTGTCCGCAAACGAAATTCAACCAATCATGTGAAACTTTGAAATGACGTCACTTTCGTTGTCGTTTGCTGACGAAAAGGGCCGACGATATTTTGCCGTGTGATAAGGCTTTTATATTCATTATCATAGAAGTAGACAAAAATGCAAAGAATTTAGTAAATTCTTGTTGCATTATAAAAAAGATATTCAAAATATCTCACAGAATACATTGCAAAAGGAAAACAAAACGGTGAAAAACTGTGCAATAAAGTGACTAGGGTTTCTTATACAAATCGATATTGTTCGAGTGTAATCGTCTCAATCGATATGCATTAAGTTTCGTATGAAAAATTCTTATTAATTTCTGAAGAAAAGAAATGAAAAACTTTTTAAAAAGTAAGATTTGTATAAAAATAATACTTTCATGACTATGATTAATAAGAAATTATTTTTTAAGCCGCGTGGAAATTCTGTCACTTTTTTTAATTCATTGTCATACAATATAATAAACAGTAAAAACAAAACTTTGTAAAGCATCAGATCTATGTTTCCCTATTTAATGACAATGAATAATGAGCACAAATGTAAATATAAATAATTGTAGTTTATAAAACTAGTGAGTTTTCCTATAAAAATCATTATAATGATTAAATAGTATTAATGCTGATAGAAGTAATAGTTATTTAAGAATTCCAAAAGGCAATTAAAATATGTATAAAAATTAATTTTGTCGTACTTTACAAAAGGCTATAAATCGTAAACAATGTAAATCTTAAACCACGATGGATCTATACACCTTTAAATATTTTAAGAATTGTAGAAAATTTAACGAAGAGATAAATTTTTGCAATGTTAATAACCGACAATGATACAAAATGAAAAAAAAGTAATTGCTTATTTTATATCTTTATTTAAATAAAGAAATCATATTGTCGTTTGCATATATGCATGTTCTGCTTCAAAACCACTAGATCGTTTTCAATCAAAAATAAGGGACGATTACACTCAGCCAGCTGCAAACCATCCAGTAAGACTACGCATGCGCAGAAACTGTTCAATAGCAAGTATTTGTCCAGTTAAGGCAAGAACTTACTATTATTCCCTCTTTCAGCGCATACTCTGCACGATTTACTTTTTGAGCATGCATGCATTTCTGGAATTTTATTACTAAATTTTATAAATCCACCTTCACGACAGCTATTATTAACTAAATGAGCAAGAATTTTATATCTCTCTTTTTGAAATGGGTAATGGAAAGATAATAGAAAACACTATAACAGATTAGATTCTGGAACATTGTGGAATATTCTGTTTCATTCTCGAATGTTCTGGAACTTTATTGCATTTAACAGATAACCTAGGACAGAATATAACAAGTACTTCTAGGGATAAAAATAAAAACAACTAATATTTTTAATATGAAAATCCTTTTATATAAAATATTATTACATAAAAAATGTATTACCTAGAGAGATGCTCGGAATTTGAACTGAGAATAGCTGTTAAGCCAAGTAATTTTTTTTAAATCTCCATTTTTTTTTTTTGTTTATTTATTTTTTTTTGCAAGATATTGGTTTTTAACGAATGATATAAAATTTACACTCGGAAATAATATAACTAAAATTTGTACACTTGATATCTCAGATAAAAGATTTTAAATATTTATATTTTATATTTTCATTTTATAGTATTGGCTAAGTAAAAGAGGGAAAACTTTCCTATGCTTGGAAACAATTTAATTTCGTTTAAAAAATAATAATTTAACTAATCAAGAAATCTTCATTCAATTCTTTCACATATTTTGTTCTTCTTAGAAGCAAACTTTGTTAAGTAATTTAGATTTCTGTAGCATTGAATTGGATTGAAATTCCATTTCCATCCCCACTAGCGTCAGCAAAAATTCTTTCCATAATCCAAAATTCCATTCACTACTTTTTTATATTTCTATGCTCCATCAAAGAAGAAATAAAAACCGCGTAGCCATCTTTCTTTTACATCTGTCTTTCGCATTTTTAACAAGAACACAAAACTGTCGCATCAAACAATAAAATTTGGATTTTTATTTTTAATTTAAAAATGCAATGCATATATTAACGATATTACAAAAGTAACAGTTAGTTCTTTAAAATAATATATCAAACATTTTCATGCGATACTTATTTTAAAATTTATTGGAAAAAATTGCGAAAATGCCTAGTGTACATTTTATTTTTATTGTTTGATGAAATATCAAAGAATTTCAATAATTCGATTAGGAAATAGCACAAATGACATAGAAATGAATCCAAGAAAGGCATGTGCAAATTTCACGTTATGTTATTCGTTTTTTCAAAGGAATTCTTGTGACAAATACATGCATTTATTTATATATATATTAATATTCTTGCTTTCAGTAAAGATTTATCTCATTTCAAATCTGCTTTCTTATTTTTGTTTATTTATTGATTTTGTAGAAGTAGAAATTGTATTGTATAAAAAAAAAACTTTTATGTTGAACAAACAATTAAGGTAGCTATAATAAATTAAACAATATTAACTAATTATATAGCTCATTATAAAATACAGTAATATAAAATACTCTGATTATGCTAACAAAGTCTAATATAAATATGAAAAGAAAAATTTTTAATGTAAAAGTAAATTAAGCAAAGTTCAAGAAAAAAGAAGAAAAAAATCCAATTCTAATAAATGCATTAAAATAATAATACAGAAGAAATTATGGAATATAAAGTAAATAATTCTTCGATAAGTAAAGAATTGTTCTTACTACGTTGAAAATCGACTACATATTAGCTTTACGTTTTTTAAGTAATCATAAGTGGACCTATAAAAAAAAAAGTAAAAATAGAAATTCAAATTAACCTATATCTTTAAATATTTAAACAGAATTCTTAATAAAAAGATACATAACCAAACAAAATAGATAATAACAGGTAGATGATAATAAAGTAGATATTTTAGTAAGATAAATAAATACATTAATAATTATTATCCCTCATTTATTACTTCACCGTTTTTAAAAATTTATTGGAAGCATCTAAAAAATAGAGATTTATATCTAAAATGTTCCAACAAATCTTCAACTCAACGCCGACTCAATTATTCTTTTCAAATAACTACGATTATATTTCACTGAAAATATAATTATATGGTGAAATGAGAGAAAGCAGAGCAGATTTTTGTCATTCTGAGTCAAATCGTGCCAAACAGTAGGAAACTCGCCAAGTAGCAATAAAAACACACAATTAACTTTGCATATTTTTCAAACTCGCGAGAAAAAAAAAAAAAAAAAAAAAAAAAAAAACTTCAGACTGGTGACTATGCCACACAGACTAAATAACAGTTAGAACTAGGTAAAAGTGAATCATTGAATACAACATGAAACGCACGTGGATCACCCATTGTTAAATAAAGTTCAAAATATTATTATTACCTTAATGCTTCTTATTTTAAGACCAATGTGAAGGAAATTAAAATCTGACAATCATTTTTTTAAAATTTACTATCATTATTTATTTACAAAATGAGAGATTTATGATTCCGAAATATGTTTGAACAGAATATGAAAGAAAATTGAGATATTCGAATGTGTCTTTCTAAACATCATCGTAGGGTTTAATAATGATTATTTTATTTTATTTGTTAAAATGAATTACCCTTTATTTAAGTTCGCTTATCTTTAACTGACTTGATATCCACGATGCATTCAGTATGCAGCATTTTTTTTTTTTTTCAATTGCAAAATATACAGAAAGAGTGCTATCTTAAAAACATGTTAATTAAGGTGAAGGAGACTATTATGCGCTTGAAATTAGCGCCCAAAGAAAGCGACTTTTTTCTATTATAACTTTAGAATTAACAAGGACCCAATCGAAAGATCTCATGAAGCAATAAAAGTTTGAATTCTGTTGCAACAATAAGCAGTGTTACAGCAAATTGTTATTTATATTAAATTAAAGAAGAAATTTTATGGAACTAAAAGCGGCATCAATAAAATCTTTTTTTCAAATTAAAAAAAAAATGTTTGTATAATAATATGTTCTGAAGTGATTGTGGAGAGCTATTTAATTTAAATTAGTTTCGTTAATTTTAGAGTTAAAAACTTAATTAGAATCTTTCAAAATTTTCTTAATGAGCATCTATTTACTAGAGAAGTAATTACGTTCGAAATTTTGTAGAATAAGTCTTAATGATCAACTTTTTATAGAAGTTTTGAATGATTTTTGCCTCGTGCGATTTGCGGAAACTATGCCGATTTCAAATCATTATCATATATATTTTTAAAAACCACTTTGAACACAATTTATAAAATGATTTTGTGTGATAATTCATTAATTTATTGACTTCCTAAAAACTTTAAAAAATTGCATTAATTAAGAAAAAAATAATGAATTAAATGAAAATCCACAAAATTCTTAAAAAATATAAAAAGTCATACATACATTATAAATTTATAATATTTCATCTTTATTAACTAGAAATTTAATTGCACTTTGAAATTCAATTTTATTTAATTTATAGTTAAAATTTAATAACACGTGAAATCACATGGGAAATAATTTACAAATAATAAGACTCAATAAAATTCATAAAATAAATATTAAATAGTAATAATATAGTAAATTTTATAAATATTAAACAGCATAACAGAAAATTTATACCTACATTAGAATTATTTTTTTTTTTTACCTCATGGCTCGTGCGCTTGGATATTGGATACAGAAGTGTATTGTTTCACACACTGTTGCCACAGAAGTAATAAAAAAATGTCCGGTAATATAGATGCAACTGAAGAAGAAAATCGCAAAATCTACCAAACAAAAATGAAAGAACCGTTCTATTGGAATATACAATAGCAAAATAAGAATAATAAACGGCAGATGTTTTTTATATCTATGTTTAAAAAGAAGAGAAGAATAAATAAATAAATAGAAAGAAAATAGAAATATTCAAAATACAAAGAAGTTTTACCATCAGTTTGATTTCTTAATTAAATTATAGCTACGCTATTAATATGTTTTTTTTCACTTCTGATTTATATTTTTGTGGCATTAATTGTATGATTCATCATTCCAAAAAAGAACTAAAATATTTCGGTTAAATTGGTCTTGTTCAATTATTTATAAGTTTCCATGAAATTGTTTCATGAAAGCATTGTTAATTTAATATAATGAATAAATTCGGGAGATAAATGTTTCTACATTATTAAATGAACTTCTGTTAAACAAAAAGACTGATGACGGTCTAACTAAATCTTGGAAGGAAATTCGTGCTTAGATTCGGCACGCACGAGACCTGCTCTGGAATTTTCCAATAGTCACGTTCTTGAGTAATTATTAAATGCTCAAGAAAGAATCTTTTGTGAGTTAACTGAAATTATTTTTTAAAAATATACGACAATAATACAGCATTAACTATTAATTGTTTCCGCGCACCAAATCAATACTTTTCAGCTCTAGTGCGACAGTACTTCAATCACTTGAAGTATTGTAATTTCTTCTTGTTTTTATATTTATTCTAAAGTAAAAGCTTTATTATGTACCTTGTCTAAATCTGAAATTTTCCTTTCAATTACTTTTTTTTATTTCTAATAATAATAATAATAAAAAGAACACGTGGATGCGCATGGAGTGCAACAACTATATTGTTTATATTTTTCAGAAATTTTCAGAAATTGTAATTCGATTTTGTGTTTTTCGAAATTTTTGTTAGAAATTTAATTGCTAGTAAAATAAGCAATGGTTTTCATGATTAAAATTTAAAGGAAATAACGGAAAAAATATTTTTCAACTACATCTTCTTCTACAATAGGCCAATGGTTGCTTGCTTAGTTGCTTGAGTGTTAATGCACGTGTGTATGTGTAGGAAATTAGCTATCCATTGATATCAGATGGAATGCCACGCTTTAATTGTGTAAAATATCATGCGCATGGTAATCTGCTCTCTGTAGGAAATTAAATATCCACTGACATCAAAT
>JAPMOQ010021195.1:604127-622640 GCA_026543055.1 Argiope trifasciata | reverse complement strand
AATTGTAGAATAGAAAGAATTGTATATTATCTTAATTGTAGAAAGAAGAAGATATCATCTATATCTCTTCTTTACAATGTTTAGATAATAGGAATGAGTCATGTTTGATTCACGTGACGGCTAAAGTATTAAACATATTACTGTGAAGAAAAAATAAGCTAAATTTAGACTTTTGAAAAAAGGTTAAATTTCTACAAAAGTATTCCATATGGTAACTCTGCATGTCTTAGTGATCCATCCTAAGGTATATACAAAAAGGGTGTAAAATGGATGAATCTTATGAACAAATTCTCAAAACCGCACACGTTGTCCAGATGGTAGGGTTCAATGCTAAATATCTAGACACACTGGCGCGACGTGGACGACTACCCATAGAATCTTTTCCCAGAATTCTATAGTGCAGTTCCATTTAGTGATGCCGTAAATAGGGAGGGGGAGGGTGTTATTGAATACGATCATTCTATGCAGTTTTCTTCCATGAGCATCCTGCAACGTTGGTTACTATGTGGATGCAGGGGAGGGGGAGAATTATCTACCGGAAATAAACTATTCTTTACATTGGAACATGAGATCCATCCCATGCTTCTTATTAATGCCTCTGAGAAAAAAATGCTTAAAGCTGATATCTCGTACTTTATTTGAATATTTTTAATAATATTTATGCTTTAATGATTTCAAACTTTTGCACCGATCAAATTTTAAATTTGTTTGGTTGCCTAATTGAATACATCAGTATGTTTTGCACAACATTATATTTGCAGAAACAATATCAAAATGCATAAACAACAGCACCCGGGAAATTTCCATCAAAAGTCACTTCCATTCTGTATCTCTGCCTCTAAAGCAAGCAGAATAATTAAATTCTATGAACATATATTTTAATTAAGGAGCATATAATTTAATTCTGCGTTCACCGGTTTCTTTCTGGACGGGGGCACTCAGCTTCTACCGACTAAAAATAAAAGAACGGGAAAATGTTCTTTTTTTCCCCCGCCCCTGAGTGACATTCGACGTAAATCTACTTTGAAATGTTACAGTAAAACCTCAAACTTTCTAGAGTGTCATTTCTTCGATCTTTTTTTCCATTTTACACATTAAGGGAATTTTTGTTTTCCCACATGCGGAGAATGCAAAGAAGAATTGTAATAGGCGGAAAATGCCAACTAGAGATTTTAACGAATCACTACATTTTTTCAGACAGATATAATTCTAAAAACACGCGCTTTTTTTAAGAATTATATCTGTTTATCTATCTATATGTGAACATGATAAATCAAAAATAGTTCAAGCAAGACGGATAAAATTCAATCCTTACCAATTTTACAGATTTCTAGCCAAATTTGAACGATATTCATACAGGAAAAGTATATTCATCTAGCAATCCGCATATAACATGATGATCACAAAATGAAAAGAGTTTGAAGGATGAAATTTAGCTCACAGATTCATCATTTAACCCAGTGGTGGGGAAACTTTTTTTAAGACGGGCCATTTGTAATAACTAGACGATCGTAGCGGGCCAAAGAATAATGCTTTATCGTTAAAAAATTTATGTGTTCTATGAACATATACATATATTATAACATACACTTATTATTTTAATAGTAAAAAAGCAAAAGGTAAGAAAATTATAAGCACAAAATATAAAATGAATTTAGTGTAGTTCTTGATGTGAAGTATTGTCACTTTATTTTCTGGTGTCATTACTGGTTGATGGTGCATGAGAAAAATGAAATTGAGACTGTTTTATCAAAATTTCATCATAGTCCGGTTCCATTTGCGAAGCAGAAATTCTTAAAACTGATGAAATGTGCTCATCTGTAATTCTGTTTCTTAAAGAAGTTTTCCTAAGCTTCATTGTTGAAAAGATTTGTTCGCATATATAAGATGAGCCGAACATTGTCCTTATCTTCATTGCATGAGTAATTAGATTTGGGAAATTATCTGGACTTAAATTTTTATAAAATTCTAGTAATGGTACTGTATGAAAAGTTTGTTTCAGGAGAGTATTACAGTTCAGTTCTATTAACTCAAGTTGAAATTTTGCACCAACTTCTTCGTAATTAACATTGAATGGGGTCGCAAAAATACTAAACTCTGTTTCCATTTTTCTAAAGTCCTGGAACCTCCTTTCAAATTCTGAAGATAGTTTTCTCAAATTAATTTCGTATTTTTTAATCTTATTGTTTGATATAGTTAATTTTAAAGATTGTATTCGTGGAAAATGAGAAAAATCAGATTTAGAGATCTGATTAACAAATAATAATAACTGTAATTTGAAACTCTTCAGGTATTGCCAAATATCGTGAAGAAACTGATTTTTCCCTTTCAATTTGAGATTAAGTTGATTCATGTGTATGAAGAGGTCTGTGAAAAAAGCGAAATCAGAAAGCCACGTTTCGTTTTCTAAGACGTCAAATTGATTATAAATGTCTTTATCAAGAAGAAAATTCACAATATGCGGGTCGTCACATTACGAAGTAAGAATGCGTTCAAACAGTCTCACGTCGGCACTTTCAAACGGGCCGGATTAAACCTTTCGGCGGGCCGGACTTGGCCCGCGGGCCGTAGTTTCCCCATCACTGATCTACAACATGGTACAAGAGTGAAAAGAGAAAAGAATGATTGAAATATTTATCCCCATGATGGTATACACTGAGATTCTAATTAGGATTTCTTTATACGCGTCGATTGAGGTTAGCGAATTATAGGGATCTTTTAAAAGAATATCTTTAGAATAACAGATTCTTATCCCTTCACTTGAAGTGCGGAAACTTGTCGATTTCAACAAAAAGAAAGGAAAGAATATCTCGTGGTTCTACTTTTCTTACTTTATTTATTTACCAGCCGCCTTTGGCGACCAGCTGGTTCGCCATGAGTTATGGGTTCTAAAATTTTCGATTAAATTACATATTCATTAGCCTTAAAGTAACTCCGGGCATTGATTGGCCAGAAATTAATATTTTCTTTAAGATGATGGATTGAAAGTTCTAAAAGAACACGTTTTCCTAATAATAATATTCTTTAATTTTATAAATCAGTCAGTTTTAATCATCGGTTATGCTTCCAGAATATTAAAAATATTTTTTTCAATGATGTTGTCAAAATATTAAATGTTTTTTTTAAAGAAAGCGAAAAAAGGAAAAAAATTATTGAATTAATGATACAGATATTTCAAACGATTATAGAAGTATGCCATGAAATTGAAATTTTAATGCATATCCTGTCTAAATTCAATCAGGTTTACCGTAAATAAAGATGATTTATGGAATAAATGATTTAGATACTGCAAACGATTGTAGAAACCTTTGCTTTGCATTTATTTTTTTAGAAAATATCACATGTCATATTTATTTTATTTTATCCAGTCACGTGTTAAAAGTTACATTTCTTTAGATTTATTTTACGATGATAGTTTTTTTTTTTAATTCGAACTTCAGGAATTCTTTTATTTTATCCAGTCACGTGATAAAAACATGGTTAAAATATTTCTTTAAAAATTCGTTAAAAATAAAAGATTACGTGGTAAATAAAAAAACTGATACCATTAGAAAGCTAACTTTTCTTAATCGTTAAATTTATGTAAAAATCATGTTTATGCAATAATATTTTCGGAAGTTATAGCAGAAAAACATTAAAATTTCGCTTAAATTTTAATTAATTCTAATTCTAATTAAAAATTCGAAAAAAGGGCTCCGAGGTGCACATTCCCGACCTCCAAGGTATACATGCACCAAATTTGGTAGCTGTAGGTCCAACGGTCTGGCCTGTAGAGCGCCAACAAACACACACACATTAAGTTTTATTATAAGTATAGATATAGATTATTGTCCAGAGAATTTTGTTCTAAATGAAGGTTGGCAAAAGTTTACTGATAGAGCCCACACTTTTGAAAGCATGATGTCAGAGCCGGGCATCTCTATGAAGGGGCCAGGGTGCAAGAAACCACTGGGGGCCCTAAATATTTAGCAAAGTAAAAAAACAACAACGAACATTTGCATATGTATTTAATGATGCGTGATTTCCTTTTTGCTGCCAATGACTCCAAGAATATTACAATTTTTCCAATTTCATTTGCAACACTTAATACAGCAAAAGTGTTTAAGAACTATACCCGTATTCTTGACTGAAAATAATCCTTTATTTAATTTTAATTTGCAGAAAGAGGGTTCAGCATTTATTATATTTAGTAACTAGCAATGTAAAGGATTGTAAAAATATTACAGTAGATATAGAGAAAAATACATAGCTGATGATTTACAAGTCCATTTGAACCCAGCCTCAGCCTCGACTTCTGGGCTCTGGACAATCCTCTCTGTCTGAACATGTCTGAAAAGGATTTTCTTATTCATGGATGAATTTTTCCTGCCTTTTTTATAGATATCACTGCGATCTTTGCCTAATAAAGGCGTCAGCCGATGCTCAGCCAACCACATGGAAGAAAACTTGTAGACTTTTACTATGTGTGACATTATTATTGTTCAGAACACTGTTTTAATTCTTAATCAAGGCCCCCCTCCCTGGTGGCTGGCCCTGGATGTTATCATCATACATTTTACAGCTGCATAAATACTTTTACAAGGAAATAAACGCTAGTGAGGTATGAAGGAAAGATGTTCTTTTACAACTAAAAAGTTCTATGAGATAGAATGATATGAATGACAGAAGAATACAATACAGGCGCCACTTAACCACTCTTGAAAATCCCAACCCTGTCCTGCACCTGTCGGACCATTCGGAAATCTCTGGGAAAATTGGTCATGGTCTAGAAATGCATTGTTATTTAAAACCACTCCTTCTCCTTCGACAAAACGGTGCAAAGTGTCAGCGCAAAACGATGGATTGCCGCAACTCAAGCCAAGCTGCACAGCTGCTGCAATAATCTGTACTAGTGAAGTCATAACTGTATGACTAATAAAAGGCGCAAATATTTTTTTATTAGCATACATATTTATTAATTAACTTCTATTATTATTTCTTTATTTTTTTTAAATAATTCAAACAAATAAAACTTGGTACTTGAATAATTTAAATTCGAAAAAAGTCAATACAATTTAGAGTATAAATACTTTAAATTTGAAAAAAGTTGATACAATTCAGAATATAAAAACTTTATATTCGGAAAAAGTCTACACAATTCAGAGAATAAATTCTTTAAATTTGAAAAAAGTCTATACAATTTAGAGTATAAATACTTTAAATTCGAAAAAAGTCAATACAGAGGATAAATACTTTAAATTCGAAAAAAGTCAATACAATTCAGAGCATTAATACTTTAAATTCGATAAAAAGTCTATGCAATTCAGAGTGAAAATACTTTAAATTCGAAAAAAGTCAATACAATTCAGAGTATAAATACTTTACCTTAAATTCGAAAAAGGTCAGTACAATTCAGAGTAAAAATACTTTAAATTCGAAAGAAGTCAATACAATTCAGAGTAAAAATACTTTAAGTTTGAAAAAAGTCAATATAATTCAGAGCATAAATACTCTAAATTCGAAAAAAAGTTAATAAAATAATTCAGAGTATATGTATCCTATTGAAGTTTAAATATAATTGAAGTTAAGATATATAGAATACAGCATAAAATAAATTTGATAGAGTTTAAGAACGAATAAAGAACTGAAATATTAAATTAAAGCTCAAATGCAAGATCTCTAATAATATTTGTAAAGAAAACAATTAGTTAGATCGACCTTTTCTAAATTTTCTCGCATATATATTCTCAATACAACTCATTTTGTGTTTAACTTTGTGGTATGGAGAGCTGAGTTGAGCATACATTTTAGAAGTTTACAATATTTAATATAATCTACAACTTTAATGTTGAATAACACCAACGGGAAATTGTTCACATATTTTTACGTTTGGGGTTATCTTATTCGTATAATTCAGAAACACAAGTAGATAGTCTATCCTTTGATGGATTTAGCCAAATGGGATGTAGAACAGCAATTTATTACAGTAACTTTATACTAACGTTCATTTAATATTCAACTGAGTTCTTGAGGTTTTGCACAATTAAGCAGACTGACAGACAACCAAATCCAATTAAGCATTTGGATCTAAACTTATTTCGTATCAACAAATTTAAATATAAAACCTGAAGCGAAATTTCACTTATGTAGTTCATTTCACTTTTGAATTTTAACTTTAAAATTACACATTCATTAACATGGGATACAAATGGTTCATGCATAAAACTGGAAATATCAACTTATTTTCCACTTATCTTATGTAAACAATCTCGAAAATGCCTTATGTAAACTATCTAGACTCAAAAATTGTCAAATCATCATTTTCAAATTTATATAAATTTAGAAAACGATTATTTTTATTTAATTAATTAAGGTTTCCTTTCGGTTTTATTTATAATATTTTAAATTATAAAAAGAAATTTTCATTTTTTCATAAAATTGGAAATATAAACTTCTTAACCACTTATCTTATCTAAACAATTTCGGGAAGACTTTATGTAAACAAACTAATCCCAAAAATTGTCCCCTCATCGTTTTTAAATTTATATAAATTTAGAAAACGATTTTTTAAATTCAATTAATAAATGTTTCCAATTTTATTTTATTTATAATGTTTAATATTATAAAAAGAAATTTTCATTTTTTACCAAAGAACAATTATGTATTTATTTATCTAATGTAAAATCTTTTCTATTAAATCAATTCAATTCCGACTACATTCAATTTTAAAAATTAAATAACATAAAAAATGAACAAAAAGGAAAAAAAACGCATGATGTAAAAAATGAAATTATTATTAATTTCATTTTTTACATAATGCATTTTTTCAAGTTTTTTGTTTTTTAATTTTTTTTAATTACACTTCTAAATTTATTCCACATTTTTCCTTTATTGATATATTTGTTAATTTTTTGAGCTACCTTTAAGTTTTTTAATAAAGAAAAAAAGGTCATAAGCATATAAAAAAAAGAAAAAAAAACCTTTTTTTTTTAAATTAAAAAACTTCTTAAATAAATAATTATTTATTAATTAATAACTCTATATATAATAAATAATTTTATAAATAATTTTTCTTAAGATTTTATTTTAATTCAAAATTAGCAATAAATCTTGTTTTTCACCTTAAATGGCATAAAAGTGATCAATAAAGAAACATGCTCGTTTCCGGTTTCATTTGCTAGTCATTTCCGCTTACTTAAGGCAGTGGTATACTACTCATGTTCACATGACAGATAGATAGATCCTTTAACATATTTCCCTTGAAATTTGAAGTTCTTATACCAAATTTCATGGTTTAGTTCATATTAAAGTACGGCGGCGATGTTAGTAAAATATATTTATTCCACAGTAAAAAAAGGCATTACAAGTGTAAAGTACTTGAATGTAAATAATTTGGGATATGGAGCGACAAAGGCTATAATCCCAAGTGTGAAGTAAATTTGAAATAACAAAATAAAATAATGATGCCATTCAAGCTAAAAGAAACTATATTAAATTATTTGATGGCTTGCTTGGTGCAACAGTTCATTACAATTTCGAGTCGTCACGCTATCAACTGAAATTGCAATTTTAATCATCACAATCTATCAAAGCAGAAAATTGTTAATTATTGATAGAAAGATTTTAAGTAAATTTAAATTTTAACTAGATTTAAAACACGTTTAATTTTTTTGGTACATATTGTGACGTAATTTCTTTGCAACGTTACTTTGCATGATACTTATAGTTGTTTAATTTCTGTGTTTTCGATTCCTCGTACAATTATGATTGATCTTTTAGGTCAAAATAGTGAGTTCTGCTCTAATTCATTAACTAAGTGTTACATACTATAAGTTGTAGGAATGCTTGTTATCATATAAGCTTTGTCGATAATTTCTGGCGTTTTAACAATATATGAGATTAATATTTAATAAATGTGTGAGAATGATATTGTTCCATGCCCTTGAACATTCCATGCCTTTAACGAGGCGAAGTTTCCGTGGAAAATTGTTAATCGCCCTAATTATGGGTCTTTTGAAATAATAGATTAAATTCTCGTTTTAGGAGAATGCTGATAATATTAAATAAGACGAGATAAATTTACTTTTTAAGAGAATTTCTGGGAAAGGAATTTGTTTACAACTCTCATTCAGAAAATAGTTTTAAAAATTTGATTTTATGAGTGGAATACTAAAGCAGTCTAACAGATAGAGATATAATTTTCTATTTAATACAAATTTAATTTATATATCTTGCTTTAATCATTTAACAGAGGGAAACGAAATATACACATTGCCTTTAAACTTCAAATGTAAATGGATATCAATAATATCTCATTCTTTCACTTGTTATCAAAATTCCTTATCAATACTATAATTGTTATCTAATAGATCAAAAATTTCTTTACTAAACCTAAATGTGAGCGCAAACTGTACTTAACGGAAAGCAAATGCTACTGAGAGCATCTGCCATTTAAGTTCATATTATTTTTAGACATAAATATGTTTTTGACATGTTAATAAAAGAGTTGTTTTTACAGATTATTATTTTTTAAATCATTTTCTTCTTTTTAGTTCTGATATCTAGAATGATTATTGCAGAATTATTTATAGATATTTAGGAACCTTACATTAATTTTTCTCTTCGCCTGTCAAAAAACTAAATTCGATTAATTAATCGATTAACTAATAACTAAATTCGAAAAATGTTATAATTTTGTATTTTCATCAGGGAATTACTTTACATAAAATTTCAGAATTCTGAAAATCAGGAAATTAATGAAAAAATCAAGTGCAAAATACCATTTTTACAAATAATTAATTTAAGTTGGATAAAATTGTGTTAAAGAAAAACAAAATAGAAATCGCTTTGACATATCTAATATAAGAAAAAAATTAATTGCCAGTTCTATAAATCAGACCCCAAAAAAGTTTAATAATCCCCAAAAAATGATGTTTCTTAAAGAATAATAAATTAATATTTGCCTTTCTCTACAATAAGTAATTTTATAAACATATTTAACCGCAATTGTTAATAAAACATCATAAAAACTGTTCTTCTTTATGTGAATACGAATAAGTTATTATTTAAGAACGAAAAAATCCTCGAAGAGTTTAATTTGTCTACCACATATGAAAAATGATTTTAATTTTATTGATCTGGATTCGTCTAGAAAAGTTCGTCTAGAAAATAATTTATGTTTAGAAACAAAAAAAAAAGTTAAAAATTCTAGGTCAAATGTTAATATTAAATTAGCAAAAATCATATAAATAAAACTTTATGTGCAACGATTTTCAATATCGCTGTATTAGAATGAGAAGAAGTGATTACCACATGGCAGTTATATATTTTCAAAATGCGTTTACAATAGATGATAGCAGAGCAACGTCATTTCAATTCATTGAAGTAGGAAGGGCAACAGTTTCCGATAAGGGATTAATCTTTTTTTAGGGGGAGGGGGGATACAACCCCAACTAGGAGAATCAGATGATTGAAAAGTTTCAAGAAATCCGAGATAAGTAAGGACAAGTCTGAAAAATGTACAACAGTCTTTTTACAAACGAAAATTTCCAGCATTCCTGCGCAGGGTTAAGATATTTCAAGGGCAAATGAAAGTCAAAATTCCATCGGCTTGCAGTTACCTTCTGTGCCTTAAATACAGGCCACAATACTTCCCGTTGTATGAATAGTAAAGTAGTCCTGAAGATACATTATCTAGCACTCCTCCTATGAACGAACGCTTCTACCTAAGTTGGTAAAGCAGCTGCATCATCACACAAGTTCCAGTGTACTTTCAACCACGTTAGTATGCATCAAAATTTAGAATACTATTAAATTTCCCAGATAACGTAAATTGGTCAGATGCAATGTTTTCGCAAAGGCATTTCGTTTAATGGCAAACAGTTTTCATTAATACTTACCTGTATCGATGAGATGGTGTTGCGGCTTTTTGATAGATAAATGATAAATTTCAATAATGCAGTGGACTCAAAATGCGTCTGAATGTCAATCTTTATTTCGAAGTTACTTATCACAAAATAAAACTATTAACCCTTTGAATTAGGGTGGTGTCTCTCACTCAACATTCAAGTCGCACCATTTTAACTTTTTATTTGTTTATTTTTCAATTTCGATTCTTAAAAATACCTACATGATGATAAATATTCGGGGAAATTCAACCTGATATATATATATATATATATACAGTGTCTCACAAAAGTGATGGGACACTTGTGCTTTACAAAAGGAAAATGTAATAAAATAAATAAATAAACATGTACAAAAAATTTTGGGGTGTGTTTTATATTGAAAGTTAGTAACGATTATTACATTATATACATTTTGTCAAAATATTAAAATAAATTTAATAAATTATACAGTTATTTAGAAAGGAGCAAAAAAATGCCTCACATAAGTGATGGGACACTTACTTTTCCATCAAGTATTTATCCAAAAATTTTACTTTTTAAAAGGTTTTAATATTTTTTTTAATTTCCTTTTACTTTTAAAACATGATTTAATCTTCTTGAGATGGATTTGACTAATTTTTCTGTGATTTCTGGAGTGATTTTACCCCATTCTTCTTGAAGCACCGATTTTAATTGTTGTTTTGAAGAAATGGTGTGTTTGCGAATTCTTGATTCCAATTCTTGCCAAATATTCTCTATGGGATTTAAGTCAGGAGATTGTGGTGGTGTTTTTATTATTTCAGGACAGTTATACAGCAGCCAGAGTCTAACGTTCAAAGCAGCGTGCTTGGGATCATTATCCTGGTAGAATTTAAAATCGTTATGAAGGTTCAATTATCGTGCTGAAGATTTCAAATTTTGCTTTAAAATGTCGATATACTTGTACTGATCCCTTATACTGTCAATAAAAACAAGATTACTGACTCCAGCGGACGACATACACCCCCATACCATAACTCCTCCTGCACCATGTTTTACTGTTGGCACCAAGTTCTCTTAACGAAATTCTTCCCTGGGTTTTCTCCACACCAAGATTCTACCGTCAGAACCAAATATATTAAATTTACTCTCATCAGCAAATATAACTTTATTCCAGAAATCGGAATTCTTATTTATGTAGGATTTTGCGAATGCCAGACTTAGTTTTCTATTCTTTTCACTTACGAAGAATTTTTTCCTGGCTACTCTACCGTGATATCCAGCAGATCGAATTACTCTTCTAATAGTCTCAGGATTAACAATTACTCCATATAATGCTTGTAAATCAGCAGCAACTTTAGGAGCACTCATTCTTGGTTTTTTTTTTAATAATTCGAAAGATAATTCGCTTTAATCCATTAGATAGCTTTGATGGTCGGCCAGGTCTTCTTTTATCCTGAATCATATTATTCTTTTTATATCGTTTAATGATGTTGAAAACTGTTAAATGACTCAAATTAACTGTTTCAGCAGTTTCTCTAATAGATTTTCCACGTTCAATATGCAAATTAATAATTAATTTTCGAACTTCAGGCGAAGTTTCTTTTCGTTTAGCATTCATGGCTGCACAGAGCTAAAAAACACAAAAATTCCAAAGCAATCTGGAGAGAAATATTGCAGACGATTTTATAAATTATTGCCAATTGCTTTTGATTAAAAATAAAGCCCCTAAAAATATTTTTATTGCTTATTTCAGACGATTTTTGTTGCATATCTTATGGTGTCCCATCACTTATGTGAGCTAATTTTTGCTCCGTTCTGAACAATTATATTTTTATCAAATTAATATTTTAATATTTTGATAAAATGTATGTTATGTAATAATTGTTACAAAATTTAAGTATGAAATACACCCACAAAAAATTAGTACATGTTTATTTATTTATTTTATAACATTTTCCTTTTGTAAAGCACAAGTGTCCCATCACTTTTGTGAGACACTGTATATATATAAACATTCTTCTAAAATATTCTTTTATTTCCTGATCCCATTCCAATTTAATTAATTTAACAGAATTTGTTTTATGTTCCACCGGATCGACTTAATCGCTTTTTTGTAAGATAGGATTTTCTTATCTAATGTGATATTAAAATTAATTTCTTTTATCGTAAATAGAATCTGATGGCGCGTTTAATTTTATTGAAAATATATGCATTTTTTTATAAATAGAAAAAAGAAACAAAACATAAAAATGTAACTTTAACATGAAAATGCTTAAAATTGCAGCACTTTCACACATTCCGAGTGAAAAAATTAAATATGGCAAGCTTAGCACATTCTTTTTAAAGATTCCTATAATTCCCTACCTTCTGTCGGCATTCCCTAGGAAATCTCAATCAAAATCTCACAATATATATTCACAAGCATACAATTTTCATTAACTATTCCTCGTTTCTTGTGTCATTCTGAGCTGTGTTCGCCATTTCTGCTTGTTCAAAAAAATCGTACCTCCCTATATGGAAATAAAACGAAGTTAAACATTCAAAGTGTCGTAGTGTCTTTTCTGTCTTCGACCACGACTCTGGCTCAAAAATTATGTTTACACACACACATGCGCGCGCGCGCGCGCGCATTTTTTTCTTCTTATAGCAAGTAAAAGTCAAGCGATAACGCCTTAGTTTTCCTACTGAAAAAGCACGAACTAAGTTTAAGCAAAGCATATAATGCTAATGAAACATCGGCAGTAAGTGATATAAATGCATGTTTTAATGACCTATGTAGTTTTTTTTTTCTCAGGTAACATTGGCATAAAATAAATTGACAATTTATGCATTGTCTTGTATGATAATTCTTTAATAGACGACACTCCAAGTTACGTTTGTTATATGACTATAATGTCATGTGAATTGACTCCATTATGATAAAACGTGTTTAGCACAACATGTCTGAATAATGGCCTTTTACGCCATTAATCCCCAACTAAACCATTAAGATAACATGCGAGATTCTCAGAATCAATGGGAACTGCATAACATTATTAACCTTTGTCCACAAATCTATTAGATTCGGTCAACCAAAGGAATCTGAGGAACAACCTCAACTGACACCCAAAGACATCATCTTCGAATCACTCTTTGCCTTGAAGCTTTTCCATGTGCTGACCGCATTTCAAGCAATCGCCCAAGTCTTGTTTCACGGCCGGAAGTTAATAGCCTTCAGGGATAGTCACAAGTAGAAGTGCACATTCATCATCATTATCATCATCAGAGTCATCATCATCCACTCTCCCCGATGCGTGCATCCAAAGCGAATAAACCGGATTCCAGTTACCGGGGAGAGCCCTTGTTGGGGATGCATGCCATAAAGTATAAGTCAGGAATTTTAATAGCTTTTCGGATCGCAATTGAAAATGACGACAGGTCTCAAGTCATTAGAGACGCTGATGGTACGGCTATGGGTATTCTATGAAACGGTTTCAGATTATTAGAGAGTACAGCAACACAAATTTAACCCTTTACTTCAGAATTTTTTTAGAATGTAACCTCTGCCAATATCAGCATATGTATTTACATTTTCAACATTTGAGAACAAAGAAAATTCAGAAAGTCATTTTGAATATGATATGGGCAATATTGTCTCAAACCGCATAAAACACACTGCTGTGTAAAAAACACTGTTAAATGTTAATAATTTGTAACTATCGTACTCCTTAGTCTTGCGAAGCGTTCTCTGGCTTGACAAGTTTATTAGAGATTATACAAGAACGCGTTTGGGAGACCACTGCTTCTGATTGAAAAGTACAATATGCTCGGAATTGCTAGTGGTAAAGATGTGGTGGTGTTGGGTCTAATGCCACTTGGTCACACCAAGCCCGAATGAGCGGAGCTCTTTCGAATGAAGGCAGAGGTGTGTGCCTTTCGTTGTGAACGAGCACCGTTAAGGTGAAAGGATGACTTTGCTCGGACACACACGGCACAACCCTTTTTAGGGGGTGGTCAAACTCATTCACCCATCCACAAGTCCGAATTTTGATCCAAATCAGAGACCGACTCATCCCTGATTCAGTACCCCCAGAGGTATTATTTGTTATGGGAACTTGGAGAACCGTGCAGTCACGACCTATTTAAGGTGCCCAAACTGCCATTAGCCTACACGGCAAACAAATGTAGAAAGATGCAATAAGCTTTAATAGTTTCTAGTATTTTAAAAGAAATGGGAAATATTTAAAATTGTTACTATAATAATCATTCTCTCCGGCAATGTGCTAAACTAGAGATATTGATTGCATTTATTTCAATAAAAATTTTTACAAAATCTTTTATTATATAGTTTTATGTTCAAGATTCCTTCAACACATTCGTGAGCATATTAATTTATAATAAGTGTGGGAAGTATTTTATTAAGGCTAGGAGCTACCACGAACTTTTCAGTGAAGTGAGTCGACAGTTTTAACAGCCAACACTCTTGTGACAAAAAATAGAACTGTTTCATCGATACTAGTTCCTCAATTCGGAGATTGGTAGCTCTACTTGCCAAAAGTTAAAAAACAAACCGTAGTAAAGAAATACTTTATTCCTTTTTTTTTTAATGAATAAATCTTAGATGCAAAAACATCATTTTACTATTTGTCCAGTGTAGCTCTACTTGTGAAATGTATGATATTCGTTAATAGAAAAAAAATGGATAAATGAAAAAAAAAATGACAATTTCAAAAAAGTTCCAGATAGAACACAAGTGGCAGAAAAGTAAGTAATTACAGATTAAGTAATTAGTGGCAGAAAAGTAATCTCAGTAGCTCATTTTAGGGCTATAATTGGGTTTTAAAAGACTGATTTTACTGTGTCATATTTACTTCCACTTTCACAAGTGTTTGGTTCAAACGAACAATAAATGCTACATGGCCACACCTACAGAACAAAGAGCCGAAAGATTCTACTCTCAGTGGTTCTCATGAATCATTCCTTGACACTTGTTGACAGTTTTAATTGAGACATGAAACAGAATAATTTATGTTGGTTCGACGGTTTGTAAAAAATAGCTCTATTAAATTGTGTAGTCAAAAATTAAAATACAAGCCTCGATTAAGAAATGTAGTGACTTTATATTTTTTTTTCTCAATCAATAATTCTTGCAAGCCATGATAGTGAAATATCATTCATTCATCAAATCTAGAAATTGTTTGTAAATGTGTGATATACACTTACTAGAAAATAGTGGAGGACCGAAAGACATCTTCATGGAAGTTGAAAAATGATTTCTTCACTAAACACTAACAAATGGCCGAAAATTAGTTTCCGTAGCTCATTTTAAGAGCTGCGATTGGTTTAGGTACACTGAGTTTCTTTTGAGTGTCTGATTACAGAGATTCTTTCCCTTCAACGAATGAAAAATCTAACAGGTCTCCTTCAATGTTTGGTTCAAACGAACAATGAGTGGCTCATGGACACACCTACGGAACGAAGAGCCGAACGATTCTACACTCCCATTGGTTGTCATGAAACATTCCTTGAGATTGACTTACTATTTCAACAGAATATAAAAATGCAGAAAGAAACAGAAAAATTTCATTGGTTCGTCTTTTAATTTTTTTTCTTTCTCTTAAAATACTAATCAAGCATAGTTGTATTATGTTAGAATACTTTGTTATGCATCTGTCAAGCATCGGGAAGGAATGGAGGTTATAGGCGTCCACGCCCGGGTCCTCCATACGAATACTCTATCGCTGGTCATTGGTTCGTCAGTTCGTACACGACTAGATGTACGAAAATTTGTAGTCAAAGGTTATAAACAAACGATGGAAAAGAAATATCAAGTTCTTTTATTAATTATCATTCATATTACATCCTTTTTTGTGTTTCAGATCATGATGATTTTTCCCTTCCAAATAGTTTCATAATAAGTGCCATATTATACTATAACAGAATTCTTTTAAATAAAAATATTTTTAATTATAAGGATGCATTTACAAAAAAAAAAAAAAATGTTTATCCCCATTTTTCTATTTCCTTCTCTAAGATATATAAAAAATGTTCTGTAATTCATCCTTTCCACAAAGATAAAGCGATTGTTACCGGCCCAAAACATTACTAACGCAGACCATTAGTGCCCGAAGCAGTATTTTATCTTCATAGAGATAAAACGTAGAAATTGGTCTAGTTAAGCGATCGAAATTCCCGAAGGACTGCCTGTTATGAAAATATCATGTGATCTGGAAACGTAATCCATTTTTCATTCCCCAAAATACATATATTGATTGAGCAAATAGAAGTCTTCTCCTTTTATCCTATTATTCTGCGATTATCCTCCTAAATGTCAGAGGTCTTGCTCTCTCAGAGAATTCTAGGGTCACGAAAATACCATTCTTCATTTGATTTGCATGCCTTAGAAGGAAAGCAGCCGTGTTCTTGAAAATTCGACGGATTTCATTGAGATATTTGTTAAAGGGATGAATTAAATGCATTGTAAAGGCCTTATCACACGGTGAAATTTCGTCAGCATTTTTCCGTTTCTACCCACAAAAACCGGTCAAGCAAGTTTCATAATCGACAACTTCTTCTAACCAGCTAGAAAATGCCTGCGGAAATATTGTCCGCAAACAAAATTTAATCAATCATGTAAAACTTTGAAATAAAGTCACTTTCGTTGTCGTTTGCTGACGGAAAGTACCGACGATACTTTGCCGTGTGATAAGGCCTTAAGGTGTCAATAATATTGATACGGATTTACACAGTACGATCCGTTTATAGTGGGTGTATGATGTGAAAAACAGAATCAGCAAGCCCTAGTCGAAAACAATGACGACGTTTATTTACACGTAGGGCAGGACAAAGAAGACAAATATGTACAGTCGGTACGAACACATAGCAGCACACAACAACAACAGTATCTTACTAGTAGAAATACGTTAGTATCAACGTCCAGAGCACACAAGTTGACCTGGCAGAATTCAGTAGGAGAGAGGATCTTCGAAGTTTCTCTCTACGGTCTTTTCAGACGGCTGAAACTTCCCACTGTTCCTCACTTTTGCTTCATAATCGGCTCATTACTACAAGACTGGCTACAAAGGATTCGAAGCTGTTTCCACAGTAGACAATAAAGGAGGGTTCAGACGAGGCTTATTATTGCTCGCAATAGAAGATCACGCCTACTTCACGACCACAACGGAACAATGGCAAATAATTCTCCAGTCGGGACAAACGTTGTCTAAAGTGTTCGCACGTGGACAATGCCGGGGCAACAGCAGAGAGGTAATGATTCCGGACAGTAATAAGCCTCGTGTGAACTCATCTTAAGGCACACAGCTCAGTTCAGCACTAGCTTCGCTGTCTTCTAGAAGACTCACTACTTCTCGGCGACTCCGACTACAATTCACCACGACTCAGTTATGACTACTCGCAGCTTAAGACTGCCGGTCTTTTATAGTTCCCGGGAGGTGGGATTAGTAGCTTCTGGGCTAATCTAGGCATATCTAGATGTATCTCGGTTCCTATTAGATGGATCGTGAAAATTCTCGATTTTTCCAGCATTATTCATTTTGTTTCTAAATTCCTCACCAAGTCACCGCGTTTGTCTAGGATCACTAATGACACAACCGATTAGTTCTCACAGGGCTGATCGTAAAACGATATTTCTTACGCTGACGCTATTCTTGCTAGAAAGATAAATTACAAGTTTGTAACAATATTAATTCATCAAAGATTTGTCGATTCTAGGACGGCGAAAGTAGTTTTTCTTAATTTAAATATTCAACGTGAAATAAGCGTATTTCTATAAAAAGAAGATTAATTCTTTTGGTAAATGAAATATTCTTACGAAAATTTATTTCAATAGAAGGTACAGCTTTAATGAATTTGAATTCAGTGCACATCCTTTACGAATTTTCGGATTAAAAAAAAGACATTATTTAATCTAGCTCGAAATATACTGAGAAAAAATATTGTAAAAAATTTGAATTCGAGATTTTTTTTAAAAAAATTCCATATTTCAGAGTGAGATCCATGTATACGAAAAACCCTTTATTTTTCTATAATATCTATCTCCCCGTCCGTCTATTTGTGAACATGATAACTAAATAAGGCTTTGAGCTAGACGGATAAAATTTGGAATGTGAACCTGATTTCTCTATTTGTTGACTTCTCTTAAATTTCGAACGAAATCCATTTAGTGAAAGTTCGTTTGTTCGGCTATCCGAATACAAGCAAACAGGATAACTGCAAAACGTAAAGAACTAGATCGGTAAAATTTAATATACAGATTCAGCATTTAAAATACAGATTTTTATCAAATTTTGGATCCTATTTGTCAAAAGTTTGACTGCCTGTCGGTAGGTATTTTCGCAAGCATATAAATTGAATTGATTCAAAGTGCAATGACTTAAATAATTGAAATTTAGCATATGATCCCTACGTTCCCCGTAATTTTTGCATTGTTTCATATTTCAAAGCATATACATAAAAGTGCTGCCGTAACTCAAGCATTCCCTGTTATTTTCCACAATGTTTCATATTTCAAAACATATACATAAAAGTATTGCCGTAACTCAAGCGTTCCATGTTATTTTTCACATTGTTTCTCATTTCAAAACATATACATAAAAGTGCTGCAGTAACTCAAGCGTTCTATGCTATTTTTCACATAGTTTCATATTTCAAAACATATGCATAAAAG
>JAPMOQ010021195.1:585794-604117 GCA_026543055.1 Argiope trifasciata | reverse complement strand
ATGCTATTTTTCACATAGTTTCATATTTCAAAACATATGCATAAAAGTACTGCGATAACTCAAGCGTTCCCTGTTATTTTCACATTGTTTCACATTTCAAAACATATACATAAAAGTAATGCAGTAACTCAAGCGTTCCATGTTATTTTCACATAGTTTCATATTTCAAAATATATGTATAAAAGTGCTGCCCTAACTCAAGCGTTCCATGTTATTTTCGCATTATTTCATATTCCAAAACATATACATAAAAGTGAGGAAGCATAAACGTATTTTTAGGATTACCATATTTCAAAACATATACATAAAAGTGTTGCCCTAACTCAAGCGTTTCCTGTTATTTTCACATAGTTTCATATTTCAAAACATACATAAAAGTGCTGTCGTATCTCCATGAGGCTTTCCCAGAAGGATTTCACAGCCATAATCTCAGAGAAGCGAAAACGTTATTTCATCTCCTCTGTCGCCCCTTTCTCACGTTTAACCTTTCTTCCTGGCAAATCCCATCGAGGTTGAAGCGAGTATACTGGATTGACAAACCGGGGATTAAAAATGGAGATCGCTTGTTCATCCCTCCCATTCTCCTCAGACGGGGGTTTATGGAAGACTGGGTCCGCAGAGATTAGAACAAGACAGAAAATGCATTTTCATAAGCACCAGGAAAGAGAGGATTTTAATCCAAATATCCATGTGGGAATCAGTGGAGATTCAAAATGTGCACGTTGTGTTCGGGGATACAAAGCTAGATCTGTGTGTTAAAGTTACTTTGGAAAAAGCGTATCTTTGCGAACGTTGCATTTTAAATTTTAAATGCAGATTGGCAATTCATCGGTTGTATCATTAGGGAACACATGTCGTTCGTTTTGAAGGGAATTAAAATATTCATGTGAATAAATAGGAATTTACCGATTCCAATACCGGGTACGATATATTTTAAGATTGCCATATCTTTGAGTGCTTTTCTATGACATAATTATTGTCTTGGTGCATAAATTGTAGATTTTCACTCCATGCAGTGAAATTATTAACTAAATTCTCTAGAGGAATATCAATATTACATACATTCTTTTTGTATGATGATGTTTTGAGGCTATGTAATATCTATAAATTGTTTGGCACATTTTGTAAAAATTGTCCAAGATGTTCTATTGCTGAAACCGTTAGGTATTTTTTTTAGTTTGGTTATATTACTACTTTGGTATGGACTTCGTAATTTTGAACAGCGGTCAGATGACAAGGATGACATTTGAACCGATACCCTTCTGCAAACTTTGTTCGCACCGTCTGGTGGACCTTTGGCCCTGACGGATTTGACGTGCGCCAGACCCGTTTACACGATGGTTCTTCGGTGGAACACGGTCTCGAACCTGATTGCCCATTAAATTCTTTGCTTAATATCTTATTGAGTAATAAGTTCCTTTATGAGAATTTTTAAAATTAAATTTTTTTAGCAATCAATTAATTTTTGTATAGTTCTTTAATAATTTTTGAATATATAATTGCACATGAACAATTTACACATTAATAGAAAATTTAAAAAATTAAGCTTTTTGAGTTGAGTAAATTTATCTCTGTACAGTTTTCCTCTCATTTTAATAAATTAAAAAAAAATCCTCATTTAAAAATACTTTTAATTATGTTTCGCAACGATACTTTTCAATAATTTAATAACTGTGTTACCAGCGAATGTATTAAACAAGTTTTTAAACATAATTTATTGTTATTTCATTCAAAAAAAGATTATTTTAAAATTAAAGAAAAGATATACGAATCAGATCTAAAACATTATCAAGATACAATGTTTAAATTAGAAATATCGCATCTTATTGTATTAAAACAAGACATTCCATTGGAAATAGTTTGATGATCGAAATGCCATATATTAACAAATATATCTTGCAAGAGTTTTTTCAGTAGTATCAGGGCCCGACTTAGCCTATTTGGGGCCCGGGCAAAAACGTCTTTGGGGCTTTGTCTGCGTCACTACTTTAGTAATAAAAAACGCAGCTAAAAATGCATAGAGCTTGTCTATGGTACTTTTCGATTTGGGGCCCCCCGCTGATGTGGGGCCCGGTGCAATTACCCCGCATGCCCCTGCCTTAGTTAGATCCTGAATAGTAAGTATTCTGGGATAGCGATGTTGTCAAATATCCAAAGACAACGATATTTTCGTTGTCTTTGGGTATTTGAATTTCCTATTTGTTTATACACTGCATTTTGATCATCAAAGTATTTCCAATATAATTTCTTGTTTTAATACAGAAAAAGCTCCTTATTCGCGCTTCCTTCATTCACGTTTTCACTATTCGCTGATTTAAAAAATGCGACCTAATTTTTAAAAAATTTCTTTATTCGCGGATCTAATAAATACATACATCATAATAAAAGGATTCCAATAGGTATCCAACTCAATATCCTTTGTAAATGTCATCAAAGGGACTAATAAAAAAAGCAAAATAGATCTTATTACAACATTGCCTAAAGTATGTTATTAAATGCAAACTGCAAACATAGCTGAAATCGCGAATGGAATAGGACGAGATGGGTTCGAACAGATAGAATCAAGTGACATTCAGGAATGGCTTGAATCGTAAGATGAAGATCTGACTGAATCTGACTTGGAGGAAATGTTCAATTCACAGCCCATTGAAGAAGAGGCTTCAACGAGCACAGGTAACGTGACATTTCATTTGAAAAATCTTAGAGACGGTTTAAGAATGGCAAATGAGCTTTGCGATTTCTTTATGAACATTGATCCGTCTATGGAACGAAGTCTTATTTTTAAGAGGCAAATTGCTAAAGCGACTGCTGCGTATCAGTCTGAATGGAAGGAGCTTTTAAAAACTGCCAAGCAAGAGAAAATGACAAAATTCTTCAAACTATTGCCCAAGCCTTAAGATAATTAATCAAAATGTTCAAAAACTTCAATTAAATTGATATATATATATATATATTGTCACCTAGGAACGTATCCCCTATAATCGCATATAAATGTCCATTCCGTGTTCACGGTTTCTGTATTCTCGGCATATTTATGGAACATATACCCCGTGAATAAAGAGCTTTCACTGTACAATAAGTTACAATATTTCTAATTTAAACATCGTATCTTGATATTGTTTTAGATCTGATTCTGATCATTATTCATGATATGAAAGCTTATTTCATCCAACATTAAGTATAATTTGGAGAACAGACTGCATCAAAATATGCCAATCAAAAAATAGTTAGATGGGATTCGAAAAATCAATGGAACTGATCATCCTTCCTTGCTATCTGCTTGCTGTATCAAACAAAAGGCTTTCATGTTGTCAAACATCCAAAGACAATGAAAATAATTATATGACGGTTTATTTCATCCAGCATTTCTTATAATTTGGAGAACAAACTTCATCAAAAAATAGATGGGGCTCGAAAAATCAATAGAACTGATCATCCTTCCTTGCCATCTGCTTGCTGTATCAAACAAAAGGCTACTGCGTGTGTCAAGAATTCTACTGAGTGTTATGAACAGCAAGAAGGGATGAAGCCTTCTGTAACCCAAGAAACATCTGCTGGTAACGGGAGCAGCTTTAAGATCTGACCTCCAACCCTGCAAACGAATTTTCTGGAGTTGGTGGAATGCGAGAAGGGTTTATCTCGAGCGGAAGTCGTCGACGCCGGCTTCTGCCGCACCCCCATCTAGTGTTCTTGCCTCTTTCTTTGGGGCAATGGCCCTGCAGGAACAAAACAAATGGCAGGTAACGAACAATCCAGTGTAGGTGTGTTGAAACAATGCGTCTGGGAGAGTCCGCGTTCGTGCCTGGAATAGGTCAACAAGTGCTTGTTCATCATTTGTCAAAGATCAAATGTGAGATGAGATATGCGCTGCTCCTTTGCACGACTTTTAATAATAAGTGAGGAAAATCTTTTTATATGGAGACCTGGAAATAAAATTAGGATATGTAAATATTATTCATTTTAGACCTTAGGTTAAAGGTTTGATTTATATTAATGCATTGCATATTTGAATTAGAATGCATTGAGGCTTCTTTGAATTTGTATGTCTAACTAGGAAATTATTTTTGTATGGACGTTAAATCTGTCCAAAACAATAGCAACGATATGTAGTTCCAAATATATACTATTTATTTTGTTCCTCCTCCTTGTAATGATGGCTATTATGCAAGCATTTGGAGCTTCTATATTTTCTTCTTCTTGTTACGATGCTACTGTTTTAAGCTTTCTTTTCCATCTTCTGTATAAATAAAAATGAATGCTTGTCTGTATGTCTCTTATGTGCTGCCGTACCGCTCATACGATTGCGATAAAACTTTAAATACTTATTATTTGCTGTTACGGGATGGTAATAGGCACATTAAAATTATCTAATATATAAAAAATATATATTCACATCTATTTATCGCATCTATTAAGAAAGGATTAACCACCAAATAACTCGCCAAGGAGACACAAAAGATTCAGTAAAGATGCTAAATTCAAGCTAAACGTTAATATTTGGTAGCTATTGTACGTAAATACAATGTAAGTATTTCTCTGAGGTAATAGTTTTATTTGAGAGTGTGCGAGAAAATTTTAGGGGAACCAATACTGTAAGTTTGAAACTTTAATTGGACATTTATAAAATTTTAGCGTTTTTTGCAGTAATTTCTGAAAATATTAGAATACAAGCCGCGGTAGCCTGGTTGGTAGAGCGTCAGTCTCGTAACGAAAGGTCGGGGGCTCTGTCCTCGTCTTGGCCAAAGACCGTCGTGTTGGCTCATGGCAGTTGGGGCACGTTAAATATGTCGAGACTGCAAAGTCCTCCAAGTTCCCATAACAAAACGATACCTTTGGGGGTACTGAATCAGGGATGAGTCGGTCTCTCATTTGGATCTAAATTCCGACTTGCTGAAGGATGAATGAGTGTATGAATGAATTCGACCACCCCCTAAAAAGGGTTGCGTCGTGTGTGTGTGAGCTAGAAGTCAGACTTCTGCCCTCTGGGGGCTCAGGGGTCTTTACCCTCAGAAACTACTGCACCCCCTTTATGTGATAAACACGGACACGACAACAACATTAGAATACAAACAATTTTGGGCCATCTTAATTTTCAAAAACTTGTCTTCTCAACTATATTAAAGATTTGATAGTATAAATATATTTTCTATGTTTAATTAATTTTAAAAGAAAATATTTTAATCACTTTTTCTAATATTAAACTTGTGACTTATAAACGAATATTAAACGAATCACACGATACAATAAATAGTTTCGTTCATTACAATTCCGAAAAGAACATCAATCTTTACAATACTAAAAGAATACACATAAAAATGAATATTTGTTTGTAGAATAGAATAATAAAAATAGAATAAATACTGTTTATGCTTCTTCATTATATATCCTTCAATTTCAGTGAATGTATTCACTGTCGATAAGAAAATAAATATCCTTCTTCATATCATTCCTAATTAAACAAGATAACTATTTCAAATTCCAAATGATATTTCCAAGATTATTTCTTCTACAGCAGCAACGCGTCTGTTACCAGCTAGTACTATATAACATGCACATATAAGTTGCCACAACCAGTAGTGTCTAAAACTTATACTTAACATCTGCTTATCAATTAGCACGTCTGTAAATTTAATAGAAATGTGCAGAAAACCTTTAACAGCTTTCTTTCTTTCTCTGAACAAAACATATTTATATATTTCTTGAAAATTACACATTATCCAGAATAAAATCAGAAATTTTATTTAATGAGATTAAATAGTATCAAACTTTATGGTCCATATTATAGTTATACTGAAAATAGTAAAAATTTCCGTCGCATTATTTTTGAAATTTCACGAACATTAATTCTCAGTATCTATACGTATAACATAAAGTCGTAAATCATGTTAGTTATACCATTTATAATTCAAGAATGGCTGTACTGATTTTAATGATATTTGTTTTTTTGGATTCGTCTCATCACTGAATAGCAGTATAGCCATTAAAATATTAGTAAAAGTTCACATAGAATAATTAATCTTGATCTTAGGAGTATTTTTTTAGAAGTTAAACCAACAGAGCTGATTGTAAAATGGTCTTTCCAGTGATTAAACGAACCATACTGGGAAGCAACATTACAAATTTGCAACAATATTTATATAGATTCCAAAATATTGATTGCAGCGTGTGAGGAATCGTTTTTTAAAAGTTGATGATGATTTAATTTTCATGTCATATCTCATTTATTGGTTTTAGAGACACTCTAATAGTATTTGAATCAATATTGGAAAATCCCAAAGTATGTCTTGAAAGGTAGCGATATGGTGGTTTTTTGGCATCCAAACCATCGTTATCAACGATGAAATGACCAGCTATCTAATTGATCAAAATGTGAACTGCGATGAGGCGATTTGGCGTATATTTTCATTCCCTATTCACGAACGTCATCATACTGTTGTACATTTGGCGATGTATCAGGAGAATGAGCAATGAGTTTATTTCACCACGTCGAATGTTGCTGAAAGCTCATAAGCTCCCTAGCTATAACATTGAAGAGTTTCTTTGCGACTTGCCAAAGCGATCCGTTTGCTGAAAGTTGCTTCACTCAGAGATGCCGCGTTATTACACTTGGAACGTTTCATCGAAGGAATTTAAACGTTGAAAGCAAGGAGACGTGGTTCCTGGTCCTCCAAATGCGTGTTCTACTGATACTCTTGATCGTATTTTATACAATTCATCCTAAGAATAACGAATACTTCTAGGGCCGCGTTAGCCTGGTTCGTAGAGCATCAGTCTCGCAACCGAAAGGTAGCGAGCTCTGTCCCCGGCTCGG
Source organism: Argiope trifasciata (assembly GCA_026543055.1). Classification (NCBI taxonomy): domain Eukaryota; kingdom Metazoa; phylum Arthropoda; class Arachnida; order Araneae; family Araneidae; genus Argiope; species Argiope trifasciata. The sequence goes on along the minus strand of JAPMOQ010021195.1, from coordinate 597,306 downwards.
CCAAATACCACCGTGTTGGCTAATGACAGTTGGGGCACGTTAAATCGGTCGTGACAGCAAAGTCCTCCAAGTTCCCATAACAAATTATACCTCTGGGAATACTGAATCAGGGATGAATCGGTCTCTGCTTTGGATCTAAATTCTGACTTGCGGGTGGATGAATGAGTTCGACCGCCCTCTGAAAAGGGCTGTGTCGTGTGTGTTCGAGCAACAGTCACACTTTTACCTTAACGGTGCTCGTTGACAACGAAAGGCGCATACTTCTGCCTTCATTTGAAAGATCTCCGCTCATTCGGGCTTGGTATGACCATGTGGCATTAGACCCACCACCTACCACCATGAATACTTGTATTTGTGGTTATTACTAGTGAATGATTGAGGCCCGACATCATTCGAATCATTACGAAGTGTTAATGATATATTGTGCCCAACATTTCGAGGTGCATGTCCTAAGCTCAATTTGTTTGAAAACGATAATCATTCGGACACGAAGATGGCTCAAGCAATTATTTCTGCATTTCCAAGTCAGATACGTACACTATTTGCTATCATTCTCATGACATGTTTCCCATCCAATTCCCGAGCTCTGTGAAACAAAATGCAAGGAAAAACATGTCAGAAGAAATATTTCATTGAATTCGTGTAAGTTCAAGAAATCTCGATATTAAGGTAAACGAGGAGATGTATAACCAGGCTTTGTTGTTGTTTGAAGACATGTACGGCAGTTTATTAGTCAAGTTAGGAATGCCACCACCAGATCGTGGAATGAACAACGCGCTTAGTTGAGAATTGGAACATGAATGTGAATGTGATCGACATGAATTAGACCAAAACGTTCAAACGAATATATCCTGCTGAACCCTTAACAGAGTGAAGTATATGATTTATTAATGAAGTCAATTGATGATGGAAATTGTGGCTTATTTTTCTTGCATATCCTTGGTATAAATGTGAAGACATTCCTCATATCATTGTTTGTGCAAGATTAGACATTGTGTTGCAATTACTTCTTCTGGCATAGTGACCATGTTATTAGAAGGTTTCTGTTCGGCTCATTTAGTGATAAAGTTACTTTTAAACCTACAAAATTTTGAACATTTAACATTTCGAAACAGTCCGCAATGGCCTAAATTTTAGTAGCATCTAAAATCATCACATGGGATGAATGCACGATAGCTCACAAACGCGCAGTGGAAGTACTTGATCGGACATGGAAAAATCTGCGCACTGACTCGAGATGCTATGGAGGCGCAATGATTTTACTATCAGGCAATTTCTGCCAAACACTGCCCATCATTCCACGATCGACTGCTGCCGATGAAATAAACGCCAGCCTCAAGCCATCAAAGCTTTGGTACTATGTGAAGAAACTTCAACTGACAACAAATATGAGAGCTAGATTGCTGAACGATCCATCTGCTGAAGATTTCTGTAAGTAATTTTTGACTATTGATAATGGCCGTGTACTTGTCGACGAATAGAGCGGATTGATTTCATTTCCTAGGAAATATTGCAATTTCGCTTCATCGAAAGATGAGCTCATCAATAAAGTGCTCCCGAATATCATTGATAACCAGAAAAATCACAAATAATTGAAAGAGAGAGCAATTTTGGAGGCTAAGAACAAAGTTGTGGATGACTTAAACTTCGTAATTCAGAATCAAATAGTTGATACTCTGCATCCATTCAAATTTATTGACTGTGCAACAAAGAAGAAGAAGCAACCAATTACCCATCTGAATTTTTAAACTCATTAATATGCCAGGCTTACCACCACACAATTTACAGTTGAAAGTTGGCTCGGAGGCCATGATGCTTCGAAACCTAAACCAACTAAAACTATGAAATAAAACACTTTGGTGATATTTAAAAAAACAACAACAGATGATCAATGTGGTTCACGCGACTATACTCAAATTAAAATTCAAAGATGGGGAATTTCTTACTCCGAGGATTCCCATGATTTCAAGCGATATATCTTTTAAGTTTAAATGAATTAAATTTCCAATTTGTGGTGCATTCACGATGACGATTAATAAATCACAAGGCCAATCATTGAGTGTTTGTGGTCTGAAGCTAGAAAACCCATGCTTTTCTCATGATCAGTTATAGGTGGCATGTTCACATGGTGGTAAACCATCCACTTTATTTGGTTTTGCGCTTGGTAACAAAACAAAACAAATGTTGTATATCAAAAGGTGCTTGACTCAAAAGATTAAATCCGAATGTATACACACATTGCATAAAGAAAATGTCTTTCTCATAAACCATTGTAATACTTATTTTCGTAGTTTTACTGAATTTTTTTCTTATATTATTACAACAAGTCAAATATGATTGAATTGGAACAGCTATTACTGAGTTATAAATGGTGTAACTAAACTGTTCCTTGATTGTTAGGCGGTACGAAGTTCGCCTGGTCAGTTAGTGTAATGTATTTCAAATTACGAGCTTATGTTAAAGATGCATTTAGAAAAATTTAGTTTAATTCTTATTGCCCTAATTCTAATTAAGTATAATTATTGAAAGCTTATTATTAAAAAGTAGATATTCATCAATTTTTATAATAAAAAAAATCTCAAAAAATAATATATAGGATCAACATTTTCATTCTGCGTTACTGTTTGATATGGTCATTCCAACTGTCGACACTTATTAAACCATCATAATAATTTGTAGTTGCTCTTTTTATGGGAAAAAGATAGCTAAATACAATAAAATCTCACAAAAAGAGAGTAAATGTCATGCTTTTTGTAGATTTAATGTACTAAAAAGGCTGATACGAATAATTAAAAAATACATAAAGTAACAGATTAAAGCAGTCGATTTTTTTAAAATTTAGTAAAGGATTTTAAAAAAGATATTTTATTAAATTTATTTATTATCTATACTTATAATAAAGCTTAATGTGTGTGTGTGTGTGTTGGCGCTCTACAGAGCAGACCGTTGGACCTACAGCTACCAAATTTGGTACATGTATACCTTGGAGGTCGGGAATGTGCACCTTGGAGCTCTTTTTTCGAATTTTTAATTAGAATTGGAATTAATTAAAATTTAAGCGAAATTTCAACGATTTTTCGCTATAACTTCCGAAAATATTATCGTACAAACATGATTTTTACATCAATTTAAAGATTAAAAAATTGGCTTTCTAACGGTATCTTTGTTTTAATGTATAACTTAAGCTTCTATTTTTAACGAATTTTTAAAGAAATATTTTAACCATGTTTCACAACAATATATTTCGGACAAAACAATAAAATTTAATCTGCACGAGTACGTCAAGGGGGAAAAATTAGGTTTTATCAGCATGTTGCCATCCTATTGACGGAAGTTCAAACTAAAAAAAACAACTATCATTACAAATTAAGTCTAAAGAAATGCAACTTTTAGCACGTGACTGGATAAAATAAGAGAAATATAATATGTGACATTTTCTAAAATAAATAATGAACGAGCAAAGGGAAAAAAATAGCTTTTATTAAACTGTTGAAATCATACTGACAGAAGTTCAAATTAAAAAATAAACTAACTATGACTGCAAATTAAATCGAAAAAAAAAATGTAACATTCACCACGTGATTGGGTGAAATTAAATAAATATTAAATGTTATGTTTTCTAAAAAAGAAATACAAGACAAAGGTTTCTATGATCGTTTGCAACATCTATATCATTAATTTAGTAAATCAGTGTTACGTGACTTTCGAAGTTTAAGTATATCTGGTAGAGAAATTATAAAGAGAGCAAGGCACATAAGTATTTAATTGAAAATCTTAGACCCCATTACTCTTGGCGAACCAGCTGGTCGCCAAAGGCGTCTAGTTATTAATATAAACCAATACACCGGTGAAAACTTTCAAGTATTGAACTTTTTCGTCTGCTCCAAAAGTCTTGTAAAATAGTTGAAATAAAATATTCAACGAATTGTATACACAAAATAGCAAACACAATTCGTTGATGTGAATGTTTTTATAATGCCTCTTGAAGACACTATTTTGCAGCAAAATGTGTCCCGATTTTTTATCCTTTTCCTGTAATTTATACGAAAACTCTTCAAACTCTGTTGACTCTAGTAAAAACTGCTTAGTAATAGGATTTATATAGGTTATCTTTGTAATACAAACAAACGAAAAGATGTGGGAGCAGTCCATTCATCATGATATTTACAAAACAATCATTTTTAAATTCTTCAACAGAACTCAGTAAACTGGAATATTAATATTCATTTTCAAATTATCATAAACAAACAGAACGCCTTAATAATTGCCGCATTCGATTCGTTCAAACGGAAGATTTTGTTTATTTGAAAATTCATGATTAAATAGTATTCAAAAGGCCCCTTTGAAAACATTCATATCTATACAGATCAGTGAATAGGGAATAATAAAATACTTAGGAGAAAAAAAAGGTGGTTAGAGCTTAAGCACTTTAAATCATTTCATTTAGGATCTAGGATGAATATCACAAAGCTAAATACCATTTGACAAGGTGAGTTTTCAATGCTAGGAGGGAAAATGAAATGATACGCTTTTTCGCTTTTTAATCAACAAAGTATATTTTGCTGTTGTAATAGTGCGACTCTTACTAAAGCGCCAATGATTTCACTGTTTTCAAAAGAAATTTGCTTGAAAACAGTGAAATTATTGGCGCTTTAATAAGAGTCACACTATTACAACAGCAAAATATACTTTGTTGATTAAAACAATACATATATTGAAATAAATATTGTAGGAAAAACGATACATCTATTGAAATAAATATTGTATCGAAAGCAATACATCTATTGAAACAAATATTGAATGAAAAACAATACATATATTGAAATAAATATTGAAGGAAAAAATACTTTAGTGTGCATATGTATAAATATTGATTCACCAACGGCAGAACATTAGTGTAGTGCGGAAGTTTCAAGTGGGTGTGCGAGATAATAAAAAAAAGGTGTCCTTTTAAACTGTTGGGAATTATGAGGTAATATCTTTTAAATGGACACTGGCTTATAAAAAAATAGTTATAAGCCAGTACCAGAACAAATTTCATTTAGAAGTAATAGCTTGTGAATGGATAATGGTCTAAAAAATCAGTACTAAGTCAGTACCAGATAAGCTTACCAAATTTGTATTGTTTTAAATCCTTTGCACTAGAATATCTCTTCTCAAACGATGTATAATTTTGAACCCTTTTAAATGTCTAAAAAGTCGTTAAAAATATCTACAAAGTGATAAAAAATCGCAGATTAGTATTTCAGAAAAATTTTAAAAATATTTATGCATTATCTTACATCGAATTATTTCTCTGAGTACAAAAAGTTAAATTGAAGAAAACTAAAGGGAAAGATTGTATATAATGTTCATCAAAATATTGGTTACAAATGTTTTTCGATTTAACCAAAATCCACCTCGTATTATTCTCGTTTAACACTAGATTGTTGATTCCCAACATTTTCCATAATATTTTTATTTATTATCTGATTTAAATTTTTAAAATTTGTTTTAACATAAATTAAGCCTTTTAAGTCAAAAGTTTGCTGTTGGTTCTGTTGATAATATATTCAACACTACTGTAGGGTCGAGGTGGCCTGGTGGTAAGGTCTCGGCTTCGGAACCGGAGGGTTTCAGGTTCGAGACTCGATTCCACCGAAGAACCGTCGTGTAAAGGGGTCTCTTGCACGTTAAATCTGTCAGACCAAACGTCCTCCCGTTGGTGTGGAGAGGGGGGTGCCAGTTCAGGTGTCGTCCTTGTCATTTGATATTGGTTCAAAATGACGAGGTCCGTCCCCAAATAGCCCTCGTGTTGTTTTAAACGGGACGTTAATATAACTAAACTAAACTAATTATCTCTTTATTATCGAATAAAGAGATAATTGAAAGGTCACAATTGATTTAAGGTATCGGACTATGTTCAAAGGAATATTTTTTTTAAAATTGGATTTTTTTAAAACTATTTAAAATTATGGTTTTTAAATGTATTGTCAATTATAGTACAAAATACTATACATAAGCCAAAATTGTTTGAAAATATAATATATTTTGAGAAATGGGAAAATGTGTAATAAATTTAATGAAATTTAATTAAAACGGTCAACACTCTGCTCAAAATGGTAATGCACCCTCATGTTGCTTTAAACGGGACGTTAATAAAACTAAACTTAACCAACACTACTGTAAGATCGATATTATTAAAAAAAGAGAAAGATTAATATTCATATGTTTGAATAAATCCTTATAAAGATTAATGTTCATATCTTTGAATTAAATCGTTGTAAAGGTTAATATTCATATCTTTGAATTAAATCATTATAAAGATTAATGTTCATATTTTGGAATTAAATCGTTATAAAGGTTAATGTTCATATCTTTGAATTAAATCGTTATAAAGATTAATGTTCATATTCATATGTTTGAATAAATCGTTATAATATATTCAACGCTACTGTAAGATCGGTAGTATTAAAAAAAAGAGAGAAATGCTGACAACAGAAACAATATATAGAATTAAAAAAAGTGAATTAGAAACAATATGGATGAAAGCAGATAACAGACAAGTTTATATTTGTACATGAAATAATATCATAATAAGTTTCATCAGTGAAGAAATGCTATACGCTAAACAAATCTTTTGTATTGAGATTTATTTTGTATCAAGTAATTCCACCGAGATACATTATAATTCCATTAATATATTAAAGCGTTCAAAATCTGTAACTGAAATTAATTTTACCAATGGATTAAAAGCCGTTTCTCCTATTGACACAGACTGAAGCAAACATACACTGTGTTCTAGTCAATATTCGAAAGCGGAACCCACTTGCGACGACTTCTCATTTCCTTTAAGAATAGAATCAATCCAGGAATAATTTTAATATGTTCTCTACCAAACATTCTGTTTTCTGAATCGCTTGCAGATATCCGTTGCCATTTGAGACATATGAAAATCTAATTTAAAACTGCTCGCTTTTGCTAAAGAGTAGTAAAATTCGTGCCTTTGGAAAACTGGGTTTCCATGGAAACGTGACTCGAAGCAGAAGTGAATAAAATTGGAGTTAAAATTTCATACGTTGACTCGAATCTTAATGCAGAATCCATTTTAAATGAAAAAGTTTTGATGAATAAATTATTATGTGAACTTGGAATTATTAATGAATTGGGAATAATTCAATGAATAGCATTCGAAAGGAATAAAGTGCTTAGAGCTTTGTTTGAGAGAGTATTGTTAAATATTTAGTTTTCAATTTTCTTTGTACCTTTGTATTTAAATTAAATGATAACTGTTTAAAGAAAATCTCAGCTCGTTAGTTCATAAACGAATAGTTTTTGTTAAAACGGCATTGTTATAATTGTTATATTCAATCCATGTATTTTTTTTATTAAACTCAAATCTGTAAAATATATTTTTTGTATTTTATCTTTAAATTAAATGTTTTTTACATTGGTCGGTACTTGATTAAAAGAGCAGTGTTGGTCTGTAAGTATACAATGAATAATTTTCTCTGAAAAATTATCATCTTTTTTTGAACAGTAACAAAAAAAAAAAAAAGACATTTAAACAGTAACATTTAGTAACAAAAAAAAAGACATTTGAACAGTAACATTTAGTAACAAAAAAATAAATAAAGGATACTTAAATAACATGGAGAATCTTCTTGGGATTATAAAGCAAACCATTAAAGAAAGAAAGCCAAATGAAACAGTTAATAATCAATTAGAGCATTCGTCTCTCGATTTTTTCATACACTTTGCATAATAGTTCATATAATATATAGCATGATTTTTCAGACGTGTGGTTGAAAAAAAGAAAAAAAATTGTTATTAACTTCAATTTATTTTACATGGAGTCATAATTTGTAAAGGGGCTGGAAGAGCAAAGCGACAAATTTTTCCCTTCATTCATTTTACTACGAGATTTTGAATCGGAATTTCTTCGGCACAAGTAAACTTAAGAAAAGGAATCTTACGTACCTTTGAAAGATGCAAGTAAATATTAGGGATTTTTATTTCCATGCTAAGAACGTAAGAAATCGCAATATTCATCAATTTTCAAGAGCGCATGTTGTAGTTAGAAAAAAATTTGAAATTGAATCAAGAAAAAAGAGGACATTTTTAAATGAAGGTAACATGGGTTAAATTAACATAAAAATTAGGAAATTAATTCAGACTTAAATTAATTTAAAAGTACCATTATATATGCATTATTTAATTTAAAATATCACGAAGAAAAGAGTATATGCATTGCTGTGGCGCTCGATTTCGGAAAAATGTGCTAAAAATTTGGTTTTGGCTTAAAGACTTCCTATTTTAGGATTAATTTATCCAATCTTTCCCTTTTTGATCGCATTTGCATACGCATAAAAGGACATATTGACAGATTGTTTTTCCATAAATAAAATTCCAAATTTGGTACATGGATGAAACACGAAAGATAAATCTTCATCCCAAATTTGCTACATCTTACTTTTTTGGGGGGTGGGGCTAAATTTTCCTAACCATCCTTTCGAATAGACAAAAAGCCTTTATCGTCAAACCGTAACTGAATAGAAATCTCCTGTTTACCTTTCGAGACCATATATAAAAGTTCATTCGGTTTTTTTTTTTTGCCTATTTACAAATTAAAAAATATATTTATATATATATATATATATATATATATATATACATTTGTATGTATATTCTTTGTGTACTTGTTCATAATGTAAAAATGAAACTGCTGCCAGCAGGCACCTCCCTCGCTCTCCGTTAGTGGCAAAAGGTTTTATCACGTGCGCTCGTTGTCAGCAGCATATTTCTATTTTTCAAATATATTAAATATTTAAAAAGAATTCGATGTTTACGTTGTTCGCTCTTTAGTTAGCGGCATTTTTAAATATATATGCTTACTTTGTTCGCTCTTTAGTTAGCGACATTTTTCAATATTATATTCCGTGTTTCCTTGTATATATTGTGATCGTCGTCCATGTTTTGTATATATATATTTGTGTGTGTGTAAAAATAAACAAGAAAAAGTATTCCTTGGATTAAATACGCACACACACACAGCGCTATACTATAGATGTGTAAACACACACACACACACACACACACACACACACACACACACACACACACACACACACATATATATATATATATAAGTGTTGTTTTGATATTTAAAACCACTATTTATCAAATAACTGAATCCTTTATCGCCATAACTGATGACTCACATTAACCTCTGAAATACCACACGCGAAAACATTCTTCATTATTTTCAGTACAATCGATCATATTCTTTACTATCTGCTTTAGATAAATGAAGCAGAATAAACAGAAAGGACGGAGAGTTAACTTTAAAAATGGCTCAGTTAGGAAACTCTGTCAAGACCATCCCACAAGGCGGTCGACAAGTTGGTTGATAACAAATTTCGAAACGCTTTTCGTTTTATGGACCAAGGAGAGAAGCTGCATTATTTTCTTTATGGATGGTATTGAAATACTTTCACTATGGAACATTTATCTTTGCATAAACTACGATAAAGATGCTTTTATAACGACCAGAAGTTCCTTAATATTTTTTAAAAAGAGTCGCCATTTTATCATATTTTTTGGATAGAACTTTTTGTGTTTTTGAAAGCCTTAATTTAATTTCGCTTGCACTTTATTTGTGAAATGGAATTTTATAATAGATTTTTTTTTTTCATTTACTCACATATTGGAGTTTGGAAATTCTGCATAGTTGTTGATTTCTGAGGGCAATAGAATATTTTAATAATAATTTTAGAATTCTCAGTCATGTATTAAATGTATTAAATTAATGAACTAAACGTATTAATGAATAATCATGTATGAAATTAATGTATTAAACGTTTTATATTAATGAATAATCATGTATGAATTTAATGTATTAAATGTATTATATTAATGAATAATCATGTATGAAATTAATGTATTAACCGTATTATATTAATGAATAATCATGTATGAATTTAATGTATTAAATGTATTATATTAATGAATAATCATGTATGAAATTAATGTATTAAACGTATTATATTAATGAATAATCATGCATGAATTTAATGTATTAAATGTATTATATTAATGAATAATCATGTATTAAATTAATTAAGATCATATGATAACTGTTCAAAAATATTAGATTCGTTTCAAAGTTGTCCTCGGGGAGTTTTAAAAAGAATCTTTCAAATAAAAAAAAAGTTTCTTATTTTTCTTGCTGTATAAATTTTCTATATAAACTGTAGAAAGAGAGAATAAAACTGTATTCACTGTAACTACAATAAAAAAATTTCATTTTGAGATTTTGAAGAATCTCTACACTTCAGATCTCCCTGAATCCGAAAAATTAATTAATTTTTGGAATTATATCTGACAGTGATCAGAACACGATAGCTAAAAAAAGTTTTGATACAAATGTATAGAATTTGGAACATAGATTTGTTGATTTCTATCAAAGTTTGAATGAAATCCATGTAGAGGCAATCTTCCCGAATATAAGCGCATACGATAACCGGAAAACATAAAAAGAGAGATATATAAAATTTGGTAAGCAGTTTCAGCGTTTAAAATGTAATTCTATATCAGACGTGTAACTAAATCCATCAAGGGAACAGTATGTACTTTTGCTTGGGGCAAACGTGCAAGCATGAAAATGTAACTAATTAGATAAATGAAATTTGGCAAGCAATTTTAGTAACAAATTATCAAATTTTTGGCAAATTATGAACCAAATCTGTCAAAGGGTGACCGTCAGTTGATCAATACTGTTTCAAAGATGTAAATGCGACGCTTATAAAAAAAAAATCATTTAAATAAATATATGTGATTTTATTAATGCAATTCATATTTTGTTTTCAATCGAATAGATGTAACTTATAAAAGACACAAATTCGATCTCCAGTACCTATTAATAGATACCTGGAATTAATCGGCAAAAAATTCGACAAGAAATACGATATATTTAGGAAAAATTCTAAACTCATGTTGAAGATTAACATTTTGTAGTCATTGTTTGCTAATGCCATGCAAGGCGTTCATGATCTTACCTAAGTTCACAGTTTTATGCGGAAAGAGTGGGATAATACCTTTATTTGATAGTATTTTAGAAAGTTTTGAGGAAACTCTGTTTTTATTCCCTCTGTTCTTATAAGTTTACAAAGTATACAAAGAACAAGTTGGAGTTATCAAACAGAAAAAAGTAAGAAAAAAGCAAATTCACAACTCAAAAGCATTAATAAATAAAATTTGGACTGTGATCTTTGATATAACACTTTTATTTTAAATTTTGATTCAAATTTAAAAAATTATCAAGAAAAGTGCCAACAATTTACTTTTGCTTTCTCGTACTAGTATATTGACAGCATATCAACAATCAATCAAACGTCAGATTAAATAAGAATACTGAAATTTCAAATAAATATTGATAATTCATAACTATCATTCGCCAATGTCATACAATCGATCCACAAAATGATGGTTTTCTTTACTGTACTCCGAAGCATACAACTCTCATGCACAGTGA
>JAPMOQ010021195.1:556218-585394 GCA_026543055.1 Argiope trifasciata | reverse complement strand
GATGGATACTTAAAACTAGAGCGAGAGAAAAAGAACTTTCCTTTAGTGGCGCCAGTGATACGTCGTTACCTTTAAAAAAAAACTTCCCGAGCACAGCGGTGAGATAAGACGTGTTTAATTGCGAAAAGAACACTTTTTTCCCCCTTCGAAGGTAAGGAACCTCTTCGTTGGGAGCGCGGAAGGTGACCTCTCAGTGTTCCGCATGGCTGCCCGCAAATAGGGGATCTCGTAAGACCTGTTCCATGAAAACGAAACTCGACTTTCGCAGGTTATCTCTTCCGTGCTGATCTCGTGTTTTGGTTTTTTTTAATTTTTTGCCGAGAAGAAATCGTTGCCCATGTCGATGAAATACACAAATGTGCTTCAGTTCTAACTGACTTGCCATCTGTTTATGAAACTTCAGTGTACTTAGGTGTATAATTGTTTGGTTAGGCTGACCCTGCAAGCGTTGCTATTTTTAACGAATAAATTTATTCTACTAGAAAGGAATATTCAGATTAGATAAATTATATTTATTTAGATATTAAAGATAGATATTTTATTATATAGATTTAGATATTTAGATATTAAAATTATGATTTCTTTTTGTGTTGACGCAAGAGCAATGTTTGGCTCGAGTCGATGAAATACACAAATGTGCTTCAGATCTGACTTTTCCTCTGTTTACGAAATTGCTAACTCTGCAAGCCTTTTTATTTTTAACGAATAAATTTAACATAGAAATGAGTAATGAGTAATCAAGAATCCTTAAAAATGAGTAATCAAAGTATATAAAATACATTTATTAATAGATCATTAAATTTTTTGTTGTCCTATAGAATCTCGAGGTTGGTTTGGTTTTGTGTAGTTTATTGGCGCAAGAGCAATGTTTGGCTCGAGTCGATGAAATACACAAATGTGCTTCAGATCTGACTTTTCCTCTGTTTACGAAATTGCTAACTCTGCAAGCCTTTTTATTTTTAACGAATGAATTTAACATAGAAATGAGTAATGAGTAATCAAGAATCTTTAAAAATGAGTAATCAAAGTATATAAAATACATTTATTAATAGATCATTAAATTTTTTGTTGTCCTATAGAATCTCGAGGTTGGTTTGGTTTTGTGTAGTTTATTGGCGCAAGAGCAATGTTTGGCTAAGTCGATGAAATACACTAATGTGCTTCAGATCTAACTGACTTGCCATCTGTTTATGAAATTTCAGTGTACTTAGGAGTATAATTGTTTGGTTAGGCTGACCCTCCAAGCTCTATTATTTTTAACAAATAAATTTAAATGAACAATATATAAATACAATTTAATAACAAAAACACACAGCTAATGTAAAAACAATTTATTTACGATGTATACCCAAAATAAAACAACACAGCAAATCCGGTCAAATCCATTTTATTTATGGATCGATATGGAGATAGCTACAACAGTATTATACACATAATGTTTAAACTTTTCATTTGAATGAAAACACAGTTGTCACCACGCGCAAACACAGTTGATGTCACGACAATCACTCTCGAACTTACAACGCCAGTTGGCGTAAGGCACATGTAGAATTTTTTTATTCCCTTTATTCTGTTTTCTTTAATTTAAAAGTACTTCAGAATGAATCCGAAAGATCGATTCATTAACAACATTTGATTTTAAATACATCAAACACAAAGAAATGAATAGAATCGTTTGAAATAATCGGTCGAAATTCTCCTGAGCCGAACCTCAACTCTACTGGGAAAAAATCTGGAGCCTTGCTGATCTTTAATGGGATTTGGCCTCAATGTTTTGGCAAGAAAGTTAGTTTTTAATAAATAAAAAAAAATAACCACTCAATGAAACGGAATAAAAAGTAGTCTATATTCTATTGCTAACTATAATCTATCATTGTGCTAAATTTCATCCAATTCTGTTCAGCAGTTCTAGCGTAATGGAGTAAAAAACATCCATTCATTCAAACTTTGACATTTATATATTAGTATAGATCACTAGAAATAAAAAAAATCAAAGTAGATGAAATACATTTATTAATAGATCATTAGAGTTTTTATTGTCCTATAAGATCTCTAGGTTGGTTTGGTTTTGTGTAATTTATTAACAAAAGAACCATGTTTGGCTATACTACATCAATCAAAAGTTAAAAATATAAGAGGTTTTAAAAATCTGATACACAGTCTTCACAATTGTTGCTCTGTTTTCATTACTGAGTTGGTGACAATTTTCTGCGTTCACCAGAAAATTTCACTCTCTTCTCAATGTAAATTTATTATCTACGCTTTAGATACACTCACGGATTATCACAATCGGATACATCCAATTGCTATTATTATTATTCTTATTTGCGACTACTGCAGAATGATGGGTTTCAAATCATTTTCTGGTAGATTCCCAATCATGTCGCCATTTTGAACAATGAGTTTAGTTTAGTTCTATTAATGTCCCATTGTAAAGCAACACTAGGGCTATTTTGGGACGGACCTCGTCATTTTGAACCACGGTCAGACAACTGATCTGGCAACCCCCCTCTCCATGCCACGCCACACTAGCGGGACATTTAGCCGGACGGAGTTAACGTGCAAGAGACCCCCTTACACGATAGTTCTTCGGTGGAATCGAGTCTTGAACCTGAAACCCTCCGGTTCCGAAGTCGAGACCTTACCACCAGGTCACTGTGGCCCTTTTGGACAATGAAAAGGCAGATTTGGGTGCAAAATCTGCATTGATTATTTTAAGCATAGAGTTTCCCTTTTGCGACATTAAAAGGTCCATCTATCATCATGTCTATTTTTAATTGGTAAATATCATGGGATCTGCGGATGCAAAATATATTGCATTTTATTAAAACGGACATTTTCCTTACACTGTTAATCCCATACGTGAGATGGATGTTAAATTGATTCGTCTTCGTATAGGGCATAAGCCCTATAGAATCTCAAAAAAAATATCTACTAATATTAAAGGAAAATGTGTTTGTTCTTTGACTCTCTTGAAGACGAACTGTATACTTAGACCAAATCTAAATGCAGGATCTCAATACAACCTAAGTACTTAGGTCCTGTACTTAGGATCAAACTGCTGTATTTGTACCAACCTGTATTGTACGGTTGTACTTGGGAGGGTATAAGTTTCTATGCCCGAGCAGTTATTTTGAAATTTTAATCAGATCTTAGTTTTAATCAGTTTATTAAGAGAAATGTTTACCCCCCTTCCGAATAATCACCGAAAAGATGACGGCGTAAAAAGGACTTTTACAATATCTTAACATTAAAAAAAATCGCTTTTTAATATCAATATATTCATATTCATTCATATACACACTTTTATCAATCTTTTTTAAAATTTTAACTTTATTTTACTACAGCATATTTCTTTGTTGTAAAAAGAGCCATGGTTTACTGGTGGTAAAGTCTTAGCTCCGGAACCGGTGGCCAGTAAGTTCGAGCCCCGATTCCATCGAAGAACCTTCGTGTAAGCAGATGTGGTGCTCATTAAATCAGTCGAGCCAAACGCCTTACCTCTAGTTTGGTGGGAAGTTGGGAGTTGGAGTTGATGGAATTTACTGGCTCTAAAACCTCTTCTGATTATGCAGCGCCACCGACAAGGTATATGCAAACATATGGTTCATAAAATGGCCACGTTTTAAAAGGTTAATCAAAATCTGCTTCAAAACTCTATTCAATCGTTTTTAAAAAAGTAAAAAGTTGAGGCTGAGGCGCTTTATTTATTTTAAAACAAAATGAGGGGACTGAAAGCATTGAATTCGTTGATAATCAAAACGTGGGCATTCTATCAGAATGTGCTGAACTGTCAAAAGGCATTGGCATATGGTTCATCTAGGGGCACGCTCCCCCAACAACAAATGCCTATGTGTAAGTCTAGTATGATCTATTCTTAAACGGGCAACAGCTGTATCCAAGTTCCAGCTGTTTAAAATGGGCCAACACTCGATGGAAGTTTTGATAGAGTGAAGCTTATTTGCTTCTTTAATGTCCCATTCTGATTGCCATTCCATATTTAGAATGGTTTTTATATATCTCTTGATATCAAAGTATATATCTTGTGGAAGTTGGGAGAGGAGGTGTTAGCTCAGGTGTCATCCTCGTCATTCGAATGCATTTGAAAATTACGAGGCCAGTCTCAAAATAGCCCTAGTGTTGCTTAAAAAAACGGGACGTTAATATAACTAACATAAACTTGTAACAAAGATTAATGTGTCAGATAAATTGTATCATCTAATTAAGAAATAAAAAATTAATAAGTTAAATACCAATAAAGAAGCTAAAATATTATTTTCAATTTTTATTATATAATAAACATAAATGTGGAAAATCTGGTGTGGTGTGGAAATTGAAGAGATAGGTGCCAGCTCAGATGTCTTACTCGTCATCTGACCTCGGTTCAAAATTACTAAGTACGTCCCAAAATAGCTCTAGTGTCTCGTTAAAAACTAGATGTTAATATAACTAAAGTACACTGTTGTAAAAAATATTCCAATAAATTTTGTTGCTTCATCAAATATTTCACCCTGAGTTTTTCTTCCATTGTAAATGGTGGAACTATGAATTATTTTTTTCTTGATAAGTAGATTTTAGTTTAAAGTATGTTTAACTCATTTTTAAATTTTGTTATAAAGATTAGCTTCAGAATTCAGTAGTGACGGAATTTTTTGAAAGTCCACCAATTTTTAAATTATACCGTTGAATATATCTTTGCATTAGCTAGAGTTTTATCCACGAATATTCTACCACAAGCAAGTAACGATAAAATTATTTTTATTTCTATTCAAAGAATAAAAATATGCAAATAACTTTCATTACGTGCATTTTTCTGAATTTTGAATAAAAGCTAATTCCAGAATTCTTGAAAAATAAATCGGTTTTATTCGTAACTGGCTTAAAGAATTAAAGAGTATTCATGGAAAAATAAGCAATTAACAAAAGCGTAAAATAAATAAATAAATAAAATTTTTGTATCATAATTTTTGACAGAGAGAATTCCTAATTTTGACTTTCAAACAAAGAGATTTACATAATCTAGTTTTTGCAGCAATTACAAAAAGATTATTATTCATAGTATATTTATAGTGTTTGCTATTCGCAGAAACTCTCGATCACGGTTATGATCTCGCTTCCTAATGAACCTATTTTTTTTCTCGCTCTCTCTCTTATTCCATGTTCGTTGGAGCAATTATGCGGTGTTGCCATTATTTCGCAAAAAAATGAGGCATAAAAAAACACGGATCGTGTTGCCATTTTGTTAGTCTTATCTCAGAGAGAAAGATTCTTTTTTTTAATAATGACTCTCCAAATTACTGGCAGCATACGGGCAAAAAGAGTGTTCTGAAGTTAAATCTGTTTCCGATGTTCAATTAAGATGGTATCCTTGTCAAAGGAGAACCTCCACCAAATGATAATCATGAGCTTCAGAAGATAATGTTAATGCGAAACCATTAGGACAACGGGGCAATTATTTTTCACTTCTGCTTGCGGTTGATCCAGCCAATGAAAGGTATTTGTTTCAGACTCCAGTTGTGCATTTTTTCCCTATTCATTTTGTTCATACACTTGTTTTTCTAATGATGCAATAACTGATATCAAATAACGTCCAATTAAAGTGACAAAATATTTCTTCCGGATTGACCAATGCAGTATTGATTTTTATCTGTTATTTCTAAATTGATTTTTAAAAAATTGATTTAAATTACTTAAATTGTTTCTTTTATTATTTATAAGGATTTTTATATATATATTTTTTTGCAAGTGGTGGGGTCTAAAAAATGAACTTATATCATTAATCATATTTCACTCTGTTTTACTAGATTTCTTTCGTTTGTATGCGTTGTTCCCAAGAGCAAACTTTTCAGAAAAAAAAAATGAGGCCGCGGCGGCCTGGTGGTAAGGTCTCAGCTTCGGAACCGGAGGGTTTCAGGTACGAGACTCGATTCTACCGATGAATCGGCATGTGAAAGAGTCTCTTGCACGTTAAATCTGTCAGGCCAAACGTCCTCCTGCTGGTGTGGAGAGGGAGGTGCCAGTTCAGGTGTCGTCCTCGTCATCTGACCGTGGTTCAAAATGACGAGGTCCGTCCCAAAATAGCCCTAGTGTTGCTTTACAGCGGAACGTTAATATGACTAAACTAAACTTCTTATTTATAAGTAGTTTTTAATATGAAATATAATAAACGAATATCAAGATAACTAAGACTGACGTATTTATTTACTACTAGCCGCCTTTGGCGACCAGCTGATTCGCCATGAGTAATGCGTTCTAACATTTTCAATTAAATCACATATTCATTAGCTTTGGAGTAATCCTGGGCATTGATTGGCTTGAAATTAATATTTTCTTTAAGATGATGGACGGAAAGTTCTAAAAGAACACGTTTTCCTAATAATAACCTTTAATTTTATGGATCAGTCAGTTTTAATTATCGGTTATGCTTCCAAAATATTAAAAATGTTTTTTTCGGTGATGTTGCCAAAATATTAAATATGTTTCTTTAAAGAAAGCGAAAAAGGGGAAAAAATTATTGAATTAATGATACAAATATTGCATACGATTATAGAAATATGCCATCGGGATTTCAATGCATATCCTGTCTAAATTCAATTATATTTACCATAAATAAAGAAGATTTGTTAAATCAATTATTTAGCTGTTGCAAACAATTATAGAAACCTTTGCTTTGCATTCATTTTTTTAGAAAATATCACATTTCATATTTATTTTATTTTATCCAGTCCCGTGCTGAAAGTTGTAATTCTTTAGATTTGATTTGCGACGATAGTTTTTTTTTTTTAATTTGAACTTCCGTCATTGTTTTCTTTTATTTTATCCAGTCACGTGCTAAAAAAAACATGGTTAAAATTTTTCTTTAAAAATTCGTTAAAAATAGAAGCTTACGTTAAAAATTAACAAAACTGATACCGTTAGAAAGCTAATTTTTTAATCTTTAAATTGATGTAAAAATCATGTTTGTGTGATTATATTTTCGGAAGTTATAGCTGAAAAACGTCGAAATTTTACTTAAATTTTAATTAATTCAAATTGAAAATTCGAAAAAAAGGGCTCCGAGGTGCACATTCCCGACCTCCAAGGTATACATGTACCAAATTTGGTAGCTGTAGGTCCAACGGTCTGGCCTGTGGAGCGCCAACACACACACATTGAGCTTTATTATAAGTATAAATTATTATTATTTTGTAAAATTGTGCTTTTATCGGTGAAAATATTTAGATACGAATCATATACAGATTGCCTATGAATATATTTCAAACTTTACGTACATACGATATGGCCATTTAAATAAAAAAAAAATTTGAATGCACTTATTTTTAAACGATATTCGAAGCAATCTGCTATTTTACAGTATTCATTTTACAGTTTGTACATCATTACTTATATTTTTGATCTTACTCTCAGTTTTAGCATGGTGAAATCGGGTGCGAGATGATGCTATATGACATTGTCAGCATGAGAGCCGGTAGAAAAATGCTTGAATAATTAATTATAATAGAGTTTTTTGTGTATGTGCAAAATTGATTATTTTCGGAAAAGACACGCACACGCATACTCTCAATATAATATGTATATAAAATATATTCTTAAAATTCAAAAATATTAAATATAAATACAGTAGTAATATAAATAAATGAATGAAACAAAAAGTTCGTCTCGACCCAACGTTCGTCTCTTTGATGCTATTCTGACCACTATACTTCGCTGTCTACACTTCGAAGCGAACGTTGAATGTACTTATTCTAATAATTAATGTGTAAAATGCCATTTTTTCATTAAAAACACCTGTATAGGTAAACTTAAAAATCAAAACTTTATGTAAATATAAAATTTGATCCGAATCTTCAAAGCTATACAAAAGATAGACGAAATAAATATACATATATACACAAGAATTGCTCGTTTAAAGATACAAGATTGATTAGATTGAATTTAAAGAAGAACGAATTTCTTGCGACGTCTCTTTCCAAATAAATTCTTTTTTTTTTTAGCCTTTTCAGAAGAATGATAGTATTTGGTAAAAGAAGGATGGATCCGAAGGAAGAATGTATTCGAAACTATCTAGCATTTTCTCTCATTCCTCACAAAGTAATTATTCCCCATCTCCTGTTCCCGCTAATGTAATGTGGAAGTTTGGAGAAGAAGTGCCAACTCTGGTGTTGTCCTCGTCATCTGATCGTGGTGCAGAATTACTAAGTCCATCCCAAAATAGTCCCAGTGTTGCATAAAAATTTTGTTGCAAATAAATTTTTTGTCGATTCGTATTCTTTCTATATATTGCATATACGAGAAAGTAAAGATAATTAAATCCATAATCAGTGTTCACTTTATATTCAGATTTTTACTTATGAATTAATTAAACTTGATTTTCGCTTCTAAAGAATCGACGACAAGTTTTCCTCTACCTACTACGAAATTTTCTTTTCATTTTTGTTTCGACTTTAAGAAAAGGACGAAAATAGTAAATACACTGGTTTAGAAAACGGAAAAAGACTTTAAATGTGGCTACGCCCCTACAACTTCGCTTGTATAAATGTGTTATGAGGGCACACACGCGCACGTACAAAAATATTGGGTCGTTCGGAAAGTCATTTCGTATTTTTGTGTCAAAATGAAAAGAAATTTTCGTTTAATGAATAAATTATTTATTAAATTATAAAATTGCCATTCTGGTCTAATACCTTTTGCCATATTTTTGGTAGTAACATGATTACACGCTCATAAAAGTTTTGGTGTTTGCTGTAAAAAAAAACTGATCGAGGTGGTTTTTGGCCTCCTCATTTGAAGGAAAAATTTTGAAAATCAGTTCTGGTACTGATGTACTGTTAACACATCTTATCCACACATATTGGCTAATTTATTTCTGGCTTGAACAGCATTTTTACCTTTTATAGCAAAAAAGAAAAAAATGACGAAAATGCTGTTTATTGCTCTCCATATTTAAAAGGGCACCATCCAAAAACTACTGCGAAGAATCAGCTGCACTTTTTCACACTCAAGCCTTGCTATATCAGCTCTTAAAACATAAAATGATTTTGCGGTTTAAGTATGAAATTGGGTGCGAAAAATGCAATTAAATCCTTTGTCAGGAAAAAACGAAATTACTTTCCGAACAACCTAATACTTCAATGTACTGGCGAGAAAATTAAAAATTAAGTAGGGAAAGAAAAAAAATATTTCAACTCGGGCATTTTAACCGCTTTCCTTACAATTTTTTTTTTTGAAAAAAATTGCAAAAAAATCATTTTATTTTCTCATTCAAGTATATGGCAGGTTCAAAGACATTGAAGAAGACTACGTTTATTCTTCCTCCAGAGGCAGACAGCATATTTACAAGCAGCGTGGGCAAGTAGAAGTGACCGAAAAGGGCAGAAATTAATTTTCTCTCATTTTATATAACATATCTTAGTAGGGAAAATATTCTTTATACTGCCAATATATAATTAAGATTCTCATAGGGATTACTGACACACGTCGGTCGCATGATAAGGGAAACACAGGGAACTTTTAAAAAAAGTATTTGTTAAGTCAACAATTTTTATCGTTCATTCTCACTGTGAGAATTACCGACTAAAGAACTTTACAAAACATTTCTTGAATTAATTAAGAAGAGAAATGGAATCGGATCAGGAAATAAGAGAATATTTTAGAATGAAGTTGCTATGGGCTAAATTAAGATAAAACTTTAGAAATTAATTAGGATTTAAATTAGATATTAAAATATCATTACACACACATATATATAGGTTTTAAGTTGAATTTTTAACTTTATATGGGTGAAAAAGCATTTAGTTTTAATATTAATTTTCTATCCCAAGTTATCTCGGGCGAATGAAAAAAGAGTTAAATATTAGTCTTTGTATGATAATTTTTGAAACAAAGGAAAACACAAAGAGATACTTGACATTCTGTACGCAGGTATCTGGTCTTTTTTCTTGCTTGTGAGGGAGGTGTATGTACATTGAGCAATTGCTTTGTCATGTGGTTATGTTATTGGGCTTCAGACCCAAAGGTCCCGGGATCTAATCTGAGCCCATTTCACCTCCTACACTTGCTTACCTCTGGAATCTAATTTATGGGAGCACAGAGTACACTGTCTCGTTGGATTTGATTTTTTTCTCTCAGTAGCAGGAATCATTATCTGAAAAATCATCGCTTCCGTAATCTTGCATCATCGCCATTATTTTACTCTCTCTTGACTTCAATGGCATGTTTATAGAAGCACCTATCCTCGGTGGTGGATTATCCCCTTAATAACTTTGACTGATAGACCACTGACGTTTAATTAATATCATGAAAAAGGAATATTTCTGTGGAGAATAGTGCATCGTTTGTGCGAAGGCTTCAGGTGAAGCTACGAATCTGATTGGCTGAGCAAGGATGAGTAATCATTGATCGTAATGTATGTCGCAAATATCCTCTTTTATACATCACTAATCCACTTGCAGACGTATACCATAAAATTGTGAAAACACGTGACCAATCCCGTCAAAAGAACCACGAAACCAATAAAGCTTGGCAAACTGCCAATCAAAGCTGAATATTTCCTTTCATTTCTTCCAGGCCGAGTAAAACCATGATAAAACAAATCGTACTGACAAATCCTGTTCCGCCAGAGTTTTCTCTGGATAATAATTAACTGCAATATATACAAACCTCAAATAACTCGGAATAATCAGACAAGCGGTTAAAGTTTCAATTTATTCTAGAAAGGATAAATTTTTAACCATGATACAAGCACAAAATAAGTAAGTTTAACTGTAACAGCGATAATTATTTTTTAAATTTTCCATTTATCTTATAAATAAGTGGTTTATATTTAAAAAGGTAAAATTATCTGCATTTAATTTTAAAAAATTAGTTTCTGAAGAATCGTTCTTTTTAACTGTTATATTAAGATAAAACTGTCTCATACTTTAATCCATAATGCTGTCTGACGCATAGGAAAATTATTTTTAGTATTATTAATTTCTCATACAAAAAGTAATAATTCATGATAAATTATAATATAAATTTATCATGATACAGAAAATGCTAGGCAGTGATCTCCGATCTTTACAATTGTGTAGACCATATTTTGTGAAAAAAAAATTTTTTTTTTGAACCTCTGTAATTAAATATACAAATAAAAAATAAACAGGAACATATATGAAAATATTATAAATCTATATATCAGTAATTTATGAGGCCTACTATAAAAATATTATAATATATTATTTTTTAACAAAAAGAACTTTATAGTTATCATTGGATTGTATGTATGCAAGAAAACTCAAAAACACACGCTGGAGACTCATTAAATAAGTAAATAAAAAATAAATAAAATTCCTAGGAATTTTTGTTATTGTTTGCTATTTATAAGAGAGTCAATACTTGAGTAAAAATTTAGTAATAATTTTCTATCAAATTTTTAAATCAAACAGCATAAAACAATTTTTTACATCATAGTTTGTTTCCATACTTAAAAAACAATTCAATTTGAAAAACATGTTCAAATATGTAAGTGGTTTAGAAAGCCATTAAAGGCCACAATGCAAGTTTGACAATACCTGCATACTGCTCCTGAACACTTACCTTATTTAGAGAAGGAAAACCCTTAGCTTTAAAAACTATTTCAAAGTCTAGTCACACAATAACTCATTTAACAAGACTACATCATTTGGTGACATTTTCTTTATGCAGATTGGACTTGTGATCTGTTTGAAGATTGATTCAAAGGGACAACTGATTCATTGGTTTTTAAATTTTCGGTAAGCAATACCTAAAATAAATATGAAATGGCAGTTCATCGACCCACTGATAAGCTATCCGTGGTGTACAAATGGACAGACATCTCATTGATTCTTCATATAAGGAAAATTCGATTTTTGCTTCTTGTCTCAGGTGGAAGTTCTCAATTGGTGCTACAAAATATAATAGATAATAGAATTAATGCAACTATGTGAGTAAGCAGTAGTTGATTATAAAAAAGTCCATTGTTTTAATTTAATAATTTTTTTTTCCGATTGCATTGCTTGTAACGTATATAATTTCTGGAAAGTATAACAAAAACTTTTTCTTCTATATGAACATCTATTACAATTGACAGACTAGAACTTATTTTTTAAGCATGCTATGAAGCCTTTGTCATAGCCAGTGCGCCATCCGTAGAAACTGACAAAAATATTATTAAAAGGAATTTATTTTTTGTCAAAATTTTTTTCCAGTTTATCAAATATGGTTTTTCTTTTTGTATCTGTTTCCAAATTGGTAGCAAACCACATTTCTTGACATATTTTTTCATCATTGATAAACTTCACGTATAACAATAACAATGCTTTATTGGTTGGTAAAGTGGACTCATCCAGCTGAATTGAAGTTTAGCTTAGTTTAGATATATTAACGTCCCATTTTAAAGCAACACGAGGGCTATTTAGGGACGGACCTCGTCATTTTGAACCACGACCAGATGGCAAGGACGACACCTGAACTGGCACCCTCCTCTCTACACCACACCAGCTGGAGGATGTTTGGCCTGACAGATTTAACGTGCAAGAGACCCCCTCACACGACGGTTCTTCGGTGGAATCGAGTCTCGAACCTGAGACCCTCTGGTTCCGAAGCCGAGATTTTACCACCAGGCTACAGAGGCCCAACTGAAAGGAAACAGTGAAGTCTCATACCAAAATATGTGAATTTTCGAACACGTGATAAAAATATATTATCAGAGTGATTTTTAAACCTTTTTTAGACTATATTTGTTTAATATTCCCCCTCCCCGCTGCACGATATCAATGCCCTCTAATTTTCTCTGGGTCTTTTAACGCTCCCCTGAAAACGTCAAACGCTCAGGTTGGGAATCTAGGCTATCCCTTTAACGCGCGCAAATTTAAATTTTCTGAATTTTTAAAAAGGATATAATTAATTTGCTTGCATAGGGTCTAAGGAGAATAAAAATACCTTTTAAAAAATTTATAGTGGATTACACCCCACTGTGGGTGGTGGTTTCGCAGTGAAACCACCGCGCACCTACGACATTTTTTTCTGATGAATAATGAAATTTTTTGTGTGCTACAGGAACTTTTTTGTGTGCTTAAAAAATTTGTGTGCTACAGGAGCATACATTCAACAAATTTATGGGCACATTTAGATTTTTTGTTGCTATGTACTTGCCGAAAAAAAATCGAATAAAAAATATGCGAAAACAGCATTATAAACGATGCATTTTTCGTTAGGTAAAAATTAATTTAAGTAATGTGTTGACATCTACAGGCAATTATTAAAGATAAGAGATTATTTTTCAATCTTCGGTTTCGTTGTGGAACCACTGCGCGTTTAGAAATAAATTTTTGAAAATGGTGGTTTCGCAGTGAAACCACCGCCCGTTAAAGGGCTATAGTGTCTGGAATGGATGAAGAAAATTTAGCACAAAAATTTGTTATTGAGAAAATAGGTTTATATCTTTATTGTTATAATAAAGGTACCATTTTAAGTAAGAAAAATTCCAGAATCAGCTTTAAGTCATCAAGTAAACATAATTTATTTTTATGGATTTCATAACGAATGATGACATAGTTATTCTATGAAAATAACGGAGAGCAATGTCAAAAGGTGTATTAGAACTTATTTATTAGTCAGAAAGATAAAATAAAATAAGGTTGCATGGTATTGAATAAGAATTTAGTAGATGATTCATCAGTCATTCATAAAGTATCGGCCCATTTTTTTTCAAACATTAGACAAGATTAAAATAAGGGCACTAGATAAACAATAAAAAAAATTGCATTGTTAGACACGGTGGCGAAATCTAACAAGATAAGATGTTACAACATGGAGTAAGAAATCAAGGTGAATATCGAGATATTTCAACGTTGCTCTTTTACATTTTGTTTGTTGTAAAAGAGCATTTTATCAACAAAAAAAAAAAAGTGAAAGTAAAAAAAAGGTTTTTCTTTACCTATTTAACAAAACAAATTTACATGGCAACAAGCATATTATTCTTTTAAGATATACAGCTTTAAAATAAACAAGTAATGTAAAAAAAAATTAATACAATTCTTACTTTAGGTCAACAAAGAAAATATTTATTTTAGTTCCTTTTTACTAAATAATTATCAAAAAAAAAAATTATTCAGTACCAAATAAATAATTGATTTTCTCAAGAACTGAACTCGCATTCTTCACCTTCGAGTGAAAAATATTGAAATCCTTACATTTTACCTATAGAGCTACTGGCTGTTGATCACAATTTCCATTACAAACTGCTAAAACTATTTAAAGTATTAAAAATGAATTAAATTTAATTAATGAATTGATATTTAAAAAAACTGTATTAATATTAAAAGTCATCTACTACAAGTTTTAAAAAATGTGTTTGAACTAGAGTGGACGAATAAAAAGTATTTTATTAACGATTGAAAATTTGAACAAGATTTATAAATAAATATAGGGAGAGTGTGAACTAATAGTAGGAATTCAAAAAAGATAAATTTCTAAAATATTATTTTTTTAAAGTATTAAAACCCTTAACAGCAGTCAGGGTGTGATATATTTCCATATTGAAACCTTTATTGAACATATTATAGCATTCCACAAAATAAAAAATATAAATATTAAAACTTTAAACCACAGAGTTTAATTTAAAAAATGTATCTTATATGTCAAATGCAATTACTGATATTTTCTTTGCAAAATCTATTTACTTAAATATTATAATTTAGTCTTATTATTGAAACATAAATTTGAACAATATTATTTATTTATATTTTAATTTTTTTGTGTGTGCACTTTTTTAATAATTCAGAATATATTCGTATGTTTTAATGATGTACTAAATGAGTTCAATCGGATGGCATTTTTAATAAGAAATTTATTAAAATCCTGAAAATCAAGGATAGATATTCTATCAAGCTGTTCTTTCAAGATCATATGGTTTTCAAGTTTCAAAATTGCATAAATGATTATTTTTTCTTAAGTAATTATATACTTATATAATTCTTTAAGAATTTTATTTTATTTTCAATTATAAAAAATAAATTTATACTTTATTTTTTAATAAAGCATTAATTCCAACAACGATATTAATTTACATTTCATATGCATATTTATAAAACATTTTATTATTCTATTCACATTATTGTATAAGATCTTTCGGCTGACGATTTTAATTGGCGATTATTTTTGGGATAGTGTTTATATTAGCAAAACAACAAAAAAGGATTTTCTTCCATAAAAATATATTATTAAAGTATCTTTTTAAAAGAATTTCAAATTCGTAAATTCTTTGAAGAAGAATTAATATTTAATTACATTTACATTTAATTAATTTACATTTTAATTGCTTATTTATGAAACATTTTATTATTCTATTTATATTGTATAAGATGGCTCCTTTCAGCTGACGATCTTACTTGGCGATTATTTTTGGGATAATGTTCATAATTAGCAAAACAACAGAAAAAGATTTATTTCCATGAAAATACATTATTAAAACATTTCCTAAAAAATATCTTTTCAATAGAATTTTAAATCCATAAATTCTTCGAGGAAGAATTTTCATTTAATTATATTTATATTTAATTAATTTGTATTTTAATTGCCTATTTATAAAATATTTTATTATTCTATTTATATTATTGCATAAGATAGTTGTATTGTATAAGTCCTTTTGGCTGACGATTTTAATTGGCGATTATTTTGGGGATAATGTTTATATTAGCAAAACAAAAGAAAAAGATTTATTTCCATAAAAACACATTATTAAAACATTTTTTTTCAAAAATATATATCTGTTCAATATTATACAAAATTCGTAAATTTTCTGAATGAAAGAATCTTGGTAAAATCGGCTTACAATAAAAAAAGCAAACAACTTGCATAAATGAAAAAAATAAATTCTCCTGATGATCAAAGTTAATAATATAAATTAAACAAAATATTTTCAATGACCTTAAAGTTTCGCTTATCACTAATCAAGTTACTGACGAAAAATCGGAGAATTTCATGCCATCACGTAATAAATAAGTACTACATTTTATCAACTTAAATAAACAGTCGTTTTTTCATCGAGTTACTTTCTTTCCGCTCCTAGACGCAATCACATCAGTTTTTAAATTGTGCATTTTGGTTTGATTATTCGTCTGAGATCAAATTTTGATTGACAAGGTTAATTTTTCGTAATTACTTAATGAACGGCGACAAAGGGTCATATTCCATATTCCATATTTTAGTATCTGTGATAAATTGTAACAGTAGCATAGTGACGAAGGACAAGGAGGGGGGGGGAGATATCCCGGGTGACAATCTTGGTAGTTGATTTTTTTGGGGGCAGAATATATATATATATATATATATATATACATATTAGCATTATATGCTTTGCTCAAACTTAGTTCATGCATCTTCAATAAGAAAAATCAAGCGTTATCGCTGAATTTTTTTTTTTCGCTATAAGAAGAAAAGAATGTGTGTGTATATAATAATACATTTAAATCTAATTAAAATCTTTTTTAATTTATTAATTATTATCTTAATTTAGTCTATATTATCTTTAACATTCGATTAATTAACCAATAAACACATTTAAGTTTTTTCTAAAAAGTTATACCCCCCCCCCCTTTTTTCTAAAGATTTTCTTATTTTCTGATCCCATTCCCATTGTTTATTTAAGTATTTTCAACACGCACTATAGAAAAGTCGAAACATGTATTTTCTCTCAAACTGGGAGAAGGGAGGAAAATTTCTAACATTTGCACTTACTTTTCAGAGATACTCAAGATTCCCTTCCTAAATCGATACGCGGCATAGAAATTCTTATCAGAATGTGATAATAAAATTACTGAACGGAGAAATTTCAGTTACTTTACCCTTATATCGTAATGTAATCAAACGTTTTTTATCATCGCTTCTTGTACAAATTATAGCTCCTGTGGAATAAACCGAAGATAAATTTCAAAAGCACACACACGCAATCAATATTAATGAATATTTTCTATGTCTAACTCTTTTATTTTTGAAAATGTTTTTGGATTTCAACTTACACTCCCTCCGCCAGCCATCTCACTTACACCGGCAAATGTCGACATCCACAATGCACTAATGGTGAATCTTGAATATGCGTTTCATCTCTCCGTATCCGGAGAGGAGAAATGCAGATTTGCATTTTCTTATCTCAATATTTCTCTGTTGACCTTGTGTTCCAGCAAAACACAACGTGCTCTAGGCCGCACCTCTTTGTTGACGTTGCCTTCTGTTATCTCCTTTTCGAGCTCTTTAATCATCTTTTCAAATTCCACCAAAGCTTGTCTGTGATTGTCGACATATACCGCCGATGGTCCGAAAGTGCAAGAAATGTAATCAATTGTACGGTCTTTCACCAACGTTTTTGGTATGTGTTGACATTCACCAGCGAATGTCGACATTCTCCAATTTCGGTCTCTCACAGTAACATATATATATATATATACCGCCTGTCCACATAACAAAAACGCATGTAAATATGATAAATAAATAAAATATGAATTGCTGATTAAATAGAAAGTTTTCGCGTGGCATCAACGGCATTAACTTATTTAAAAACACAATCAATATTAATAAATATTTTCTATGTCTAACTCTTTTATTTTAGAATATGTTTTTGGATTTCAGTTTATACTCCCCCCACCAGTTGTAGGCAGCTTCCCAAATTCCATTTCATAACTTATAACATCTTAGATTAAAGTTGGGACAATCTGTAAACATACATAAGACTTGATAATAAAAGGAAAATATATGTATATATACCGTCTGTCCACATAACAAAAACATATGTAAATATAATAACTTGCTGATTAAATCGAAAGTTGTAGCGTGGCATCAACAGCATGAACTTAAATAAAAATTAAGAAGCGAATGAATAAAGAATGAACCTCTTTCCTAGAAATGTAAATAACATTAATTTCAAATTTCTATCGAAAACATAAAAGAAAAATATGCAAAACTTTAGTTACACTCTAGATTTTCCTGATTTAATTTTTTGCCACATACAAATTATTTTTGCAGCTATTACTTTTTTGAATTCTCCGTGGGAAAAGCACGTCATTTAATATGCAGCAGCCCCAGCGTAAATCTTAACCCAAACCCGCAGGCCTCCAATTATCTTTAAATTTCACGGTACCACCAAACCAGAGGTTCTTCTCTCTGCAAATCCTTCCAGCCGAGAGTTTGTTATGATATTCGGCAGGATGTTATGCTGCTTAAAACTAAACAGATAAAGAAAAAAAAAAAAAGAATGCCCGGAAAAACAGCAATCTGACTGGTTCCGCACCGAGTTTTCGCAGAACCGGTGTTGTTGATTCCCGTGTGCAGCCGTTTGGAACGTTTTTTGCCCCACTCTTCAGAGTGCACTGCTGGCATCTTGAAGCGAAAGTAATTTCACACAGCCGAGAAAAGAAACCCACAATCCCCTAGGAAGAGAAAAAAAATAATTCTTTCTTTTGATTAGTCACCCTCCCCTGTAAGGGGAGGGGAGCTTATCTTTACATCCCTTTCTAGGCTGTAGCAACTCTTTTATATGGTAGAGGGTTTGCTTCAAAAAAATCATAGCAAATGAATAACTACCATGCTTTTGAGTAAAGCCAGGAGTCCTCCCATTTTCTTTGACGTAATAATCTAATTTCGAATAGTTTGTTTTGTTTATTTTTTTTACTTCCCCTCCCTGTGAAGATTTTAGCTGTACCCTCTAATCTTCCACGACGATTCTCAAGGTCACCCAAAGCACCGAGTTTTGAGATTTTGTTAAGCGTGAAAGTGTTGAAGAAAACGGGTATTTTAGCACGGTCCGGTGAACCGAAAATGATATTTTTTTGGGTTTAATAAAACCTCAAATTTCATTCGAAAATTATGATATGGGTTTTCTTCTTGTGGTATTTCTTGTCCCCATGCATTTTTGATTTGATTGTTGGATAACAGCAATTTAGGTGTCTTGTGGCCATGGGCAATGCACGTTATGAGACTCCTCTTTTAATAAAATGATAATGATCCGCTTAGTTTCACATTTTAATGCATTCTTAATTTGTTAGAATAGTTTTTATTATTATTTTTGGCTAATGTTTTTTATTTTATTGATTTTATAAATATTTATTTGATTTATGATACCAGACTGCCTATCATCCACGTTTATATGCACTACTAGCTGCCTTTGGCGACCAGCTGGTTCGCCATGAGTAATGCGTTCTAAAATTTTCAATTAAATCACATATTCATTAGCCTTGAAGTAATTCTGGGCACTGATTGGCCTGAAATTAATATTTTCTTTAAGATCATGGACAGAAAGTTCTAAAAGAACACGTTTTCTTAGTAATATTCCTTAATTTTATAAATCAATCAGTTTTAATAATCGGTTATGCTTCCAAAATAATAAAAAAAGTTTTTTTTTGCAGTGATTTTGCCAAAATATTAAATATGTTTTTTTTTTAAAAAGCGAAAAAAGGAAAAAAAAATTATTAAATTAATGATACAGATAATGCAAACGATTACATAAATATGCCATTAAGTCGGGATTTCAATGCATATCCTGTCTAAATTCAATCAGGTTTGCTATAAATAAAGATTTGTTGAATAAAGGATTTAGATATTGCAAATGATTATAGAAACCTTTGCTTTGCATTTATTTTTTTTAGAAAATATTACATTTAATATATCTTTTATTTTATCCAGTCACGTGCTGAAAGTTGCATTCCGTTAGATTTGATTTGGATGACAGTTTTTTTTATTTTTTATTTTGAACTTCCGTCATTGTTTTCTTTTATTTTATCCCGTCACGTGCTAAAAAAACGTAGTTAAAATATTTCTTTAAAAATTCATTAAAAATAGAAGCTTAAGTTATACATTAAAACGGTTGATAGCATCAGAAAGCTAGTTTTTTAATCTTTAAATTAATGTAAAAATCATGTTTATGCGATCATATTTTCGGAAGTTATTGCGGAAAAACGTCGAAATTTCGCTTAAATTTTAATTAATTGAAATTCTAATAAAAAATTCGAAAAATTGGCTCCGAGGTGCACATTCCCAACCTCCAAGGTATACATGTACCAAATTAAGTAGCTGTAGGTCCAACGGTCTGGCCTGTGGAGCGCCAACACACACACACACACACATTGAGCTTTATTATAAGTATAGATTACTGACGCAGATTTTTATAAATACTCTAACAGCTAGGGCTGGCCATCTGGTGGGTGCGACAGGTACTATGCACCAGGGCACACGACTGAGGGGGGCCCCAACCATGATTCAGAATTAAAACACGTGTTTTGAACATTTATAATGTTACACATATTCCACAAGTCCACATGCTTGTTTCTATACTATATAAAAAGCATCTAACTATATAAGCTGAGCATCGATTGACGCTTTGATTACGCAAAGATCGCAGTAATATCTATAAAAAGGTGGGAAATGTTCATTTATGAATTAAAAAATCCCCATCAAACATGTTAAGACAGAGCGGCGTCCAGAAGTTAAGGTTGAATCTGGGTTCGAATGGACTTGCAAATCATCAGCTATCTACTTTTATTTATATCTAAAGTAATATATTTTTCAATCCTTTACTTTGTCAGTTACTAAATATAATTAATGCTGAACCCTCCTTCAGCAAATTAAAATGAAATAAATTATTATCTTGGATCAAGCATGTGGGAATAATGCTTAAATGCTTTTGCTGAACTATCAAAAAAGAATTTGGAAAAATCGTAATTTTCCTGGAGTAATTAATAGCAAAAACAAAATCATGCATCATTAAATACATATGTAAACATTCGGGTTTTTTTTTAATTCTGCTAAAACTTTAGGGCCCCAAATGATTTCTTGCACCTAGGCCCCTCCATAGAGAAGGCCGGCTCTGTGTTAGTATAATGGAAAAAGGTAGGCTAATAATTGTATGAATGTCTTACCAAAGCACAAGTTTTTTTTAAACACTAATAAGGCTACAAGCGATATCAGATAAAGAAAACTAAAACGCTAAGAAAAACGCTCTAGCAAGAATCTGGCAATTTGAAAATGAAAGACGATCGTGAAGTGTTAAATTGGCAGCAAAATGGGAAAAATTAATTCAATATTTCCAGAGCCGAGCTTCTCTATGAAGGGGCCCGGATGCAAGAAAATATTTGGGGCCCTAATAAAAATAACCGAACATTTGCATATTTATTTAATAATATGCTTTTTTGTTTTTCGATACTTAGCATAGCAAGAGCGTTTAAGCATTATACCCATTTTCTTGACCGAAGATAATCCTTAATTTCAATTTGTTGAAAGAGGGTTCAGGATTAATTATATTTAGTAATTGTCAATGTAAAGAATTGTAAAAAAATTTACGTTAGATATAGAGAAAAATAGACAGCTGATGATTTACAAGTCCATTCGAACCCAGCGTCAACCTTGACTTCTGGGTGCCAGACACGCCGCTCTGTCTTAACATGTCTGATGGGGAATTTCTTACTCATAAACGAACATTTCCGAATTTTTACGAACTTGACATGAACTTTTTATAGATATCACTGCGATCTTTACCTAATTAAGGAGTCAGTCAATGCTTAATCAGATACATGGAAACAAGCTTTAGATTTTTAGTATGTGTAACATTATTGTTGCTCAGTACACTGTTTTAATTCTTAATCACGATGCCCCCCCTCTCAGTCGAGGGGCCCGGGTGCAGAGCATCCGCCACACCCCCCAAGATGGCCAGCCCTGAATATTTAGATACTGTATGTGTAAGAAAAGAATGTTATCATTGTGGAATTTTGAGTTTTGAATTGGAAGTAAGCCGATCGGAAAATATATGCTCTCATCTTGAAAAGATTAAATTTAAAGCTCTGAACGAATGGAGAGAGTAGTTTAAAAACCTGCTAACTGGAATCCAATTGATGGACATCGTGTACAGCATTGGACAACATCGGCGTTGACGGGAAGAACGCTAGCAGAGAAGGCGTATCTCCCTAATTATTATTTTTTAAAACTATTATTTAGGGGAAGATTCAACACAAAAGTTTTTCTGTATAAATGGAATAATTTAATGTCCAAAAGCTCGTTTTGAAGTTACTATAGGATCACAAACATGCGTCCTGCATTTGATAATAGACCCAAACCTGTTTTTGTGCGGTGGACAGGGACCGCATAAAAGAAAACGCATAAATAAAATCACATAAAACTTCACGAGAACCTATAAAAAATAGTTGAAATGATTGAAATAGTTGAAATGATTGTCAGTTCAATAGTTAAATTATGAGATCGCACAAAAAAAAACCGCACAAATAAAAAATCGCATAAAAACAGGTTTTAGTGTAATGTAACTTAAAGTTTTAAATATTTTTTAAATATTGTATAGAAATTTTAAATTTTTTTCCCTGATTTTCATTAATTTTAAATTCAATTTTTTCCCCCTAACTTTGCCCTTTTCTAAATTTAGTAGTTGGTGTATTGACCAAGTTCTGGAATAGCGTGTAGGGCATGAAAGACATGACAACGGAGATGGGGAAGGGATGCCAAAACAAAGACGGGGCTCCCCATGAATTGGCATTCACCCATGACTGCGCGTGCGTGACGTCACGTGACCCAGAGGCGGAATTCCTCTGTCGCGCATGGGCTGCCAGCTCAGCAAAAATGCTCTGACAAGCGTCCAAAACAAAGCCGGGATCTTCATTTATATACAACCATCTTTGTTTACTCTCCCACGGATGGGATTTCCTTTTTTTCAAAAAAATTCTCCGAAATAAGTGAAATTTATTTCGATTTTTCTTCATCTTGCTTTGATCCTTTTTCGAGACAAAGCAAAGATGCAGTCACGGATGATAAGATTGCAGAAATATGTCGATTTCGGAGGAGATTTTGAGTGATTGCTCTGAGATGTTTGCAGTGGAAACGCGAGATAAATGCAGGAAATCCCTGTTCACGTGAAAGAATAAATCAGATCTGATAAAAATTGAGTGCTGTCATTTGAAATAGAAATAATTTCCGGTAAGGTTGGTCTAATGCCGCTTGGTCATACTAAAAGTAATAAATGATGGTATATCACCTAGTTAAAATATACGAGATTTCAAGGAATGACGGGCGTATTGTCTTTTTAAACAGTTTATTTTTAACAGCAAACTTAATAAGATTTAACAACGTACATATTTTAGATAAAGACAAGTGAGCAATTAATCCGAGTAAAAATATAATTTCAAATTATATTCCGAGACAAGATATATTCGGTAAGCCATTCTAGAAGCTACCTTCATGAAAACCAAACCATATTACATACGCACACACACAACAGAACTGAATTTTTTTTTTACATGCATATACATACTTACGATACCATGTGGGTTTCGCAGTTAGCTCCGCCCACATATTATGTGATTGAATTCATTTGCAACACACACCAAGCCGAATGAGCGGAGCTCTTACGAATGAAGGTAGCAGTGCGCCCCTTTCGTTGTTAACGAGCACCCTTAAGGTAAAAGTTCGACTTAGCTCGAAAACACACGACACAACCCATTTTAGGAGGCGGTTGAACTCAGTCATACACTCATTCGTCCATCCGCAAGTCAGAATTGAGATCCCAATCAGAGACCGACTCATCCCTCATTCAATTTGGTATAAGAATTTGTGACTATCAACATAGTTTTGCGTCAAATTTTTGTTTCAATCGGGCCGCGGTGGCCTGGTGGTAAAGTCTCGGCTTCGGAACCGAAGGGTTTCAGGTTCGAGACTCGATTCCACCGAAGAACCGTCGTGTGAGGGGGTCTCTTGCACGTTAAATCTATCAGGCCAAACGTCCTCCCGCTGGTGTGGCGTGGTGTGGAGAGGGGGATGCCAGTTCAGGTGTCGTCTTCGTCATCTGACCGTGGTTCAAAATGACGAGGTCCGTCCCAAAATAGCCCTCGTGTTGCTTTGAAACGGGACGTTAATATAACTAAACTAAACTAAACCTTTGTTTCAATCGATTCGTAAAAACATGTCTGTAACACAAATTCGATTTCGAATACTATTAACCCAACGGCAGGGATTAATTGTTAAAAAACTTGTTAAGAATTACCTGATAGATTCAGTAAAAATGCTGAATTCAATGTTAAATGTTAATAATTTGTAACTATCGAACTCCTTAGTCTTGCGAAGCGTCCTCTGGCTTGACAAGTTTATTACATACAGGAGCGCTTTTGGGAGACCACTCCTTCTGATTGAAAAGTACAATATGCTCGGAATTGCTAGTGGTAAAGACGTGGTGGTGTTGGGTCTAATGCCACTTGGGTATTCCAAGCCCGAATGAGATTTAACTCTTTCAAATGAAGGCAGAAGTGTGCGCCTTTCGTTGTTAACGAGCACCGTTCAGATGAAAGAACAACTTTGCTCGAAGACACATGAGACAACCCTTTTTAGGTGGTTGTTGAACTCATTCATCCATCTGCAAGTCAGAATTTAGATCCAAATGAGAGACCGACTCATCCCTGATTCAATACCCCCAGAGGTATCATTTGTTATGGGAATTTGGGGAACTCCGCAACCACGACTTATTTAACGTGCCACAACTTCCATGAACCAGCACGACGGTCTTTGGCCGAGACGAGGACAGAACTCACTACCTTTCGGACGAGACTGACGCTCTACCAACCAAGCTATCACTGCCCACTAGAAATAATTTAAATCTCTCTAAGTTTAGTTTAATTATTTTAACTTCTCGTTTTAAAGCAACACTAAGGGTATTTTGGACTGACCTCGTAATTTTGAGCGACTGTCAGAAGATGAGAATGACTCTTGAACTGATACACACCGCTCTACACCACACCATCGGTAGGACGTTTGGTACGAAAGGATTTAGGTGCGCGGGACCCGCTTACATGACGATTCTTCGCTGGAATCTTGTCTCTAGCCCGAGATCATCCAGTTTCGAAGATGAGACCTTACCATCAGGTCATCATGGCCATTAAATGTCTGTAATCAATCGTAACTCGAGCTAGTAATACTGAATAACCTACGAGGATCTAATGAAAACCGAATGATTTAATATATCCAATTACTAGGAAAACTGATCTTTTAGTGAAGTACCTTGAAACCTTTTCAGTCTTTTATTCCTTTAAACCAGTGTTTCTCAACCTTTTAGTATTCACGGCCCAATTTTCAATCATAATTTTCATTGCGCCCCCCTTCCCCACCGCATACAATAAAATGTATACAATAATAATGTATATTGAGTATTTTGGCGCGAAACCTACACTACAGTCTTAATTTTAAACTTTACAAATTACCAAGAATACGAAAATTTATTGACATTTTGCAACAGCGATCCTCAGCATTGAAAAAACAAGAATCCTGTGAGTTTTTATTGCTCTTGCGTCCCGCCATGTCGGGCATTCTCACGGTTTCGCGATAAGTTTCGATTTGTCGATTTGTCTGGAATTTATCTGGTCAGCTTAAAAGTTAAGTTAGAAGCGTGCTCAGATGTGAACAAATGTTTTCTCATAGGGAGAAGGAGAAAGTTCTATGACGCCAATTTCAATTCCAAACCATCTCATTCGAGTCGATCCTTCTATCGCTATTGAATCTATTCTTAATGTGAATGTTATATATATTTTCGTGTAATTGCAATTCACCACATTAAATATTCACGGCAGCAGACTTATGCAGAATCATGGATAAGTTTTTAATCCAGCACAGGTCGCCCGGATTACAATAGTAACTTTAAGTGAGTTTGATGTTTAAAAAACAATTAAGAAGAAGTGCCTTGTTATGTTCAAAGTTGATTAAAGAATGTTGATTAATTATTTTGGAGTTTTATTTTGATTTGAAAATGGACCACAATTGTAATCCGCGCGATCTTTTACGTGACTTTATAGAGCGCGACCGGTGCAGGGTTAAGGGGGAGTAAGTGAGCATTAGACGATAGACAAATATCAACAAGTACACAGACGAGCGTGGTTCCGGAAATAAAATCAAAAAAATATTCTCAAGAATACTTAAATTTTGGGTTCACTAGGACTGAAGTAAATGAAGAAGAAAGGCCTCTGTGTATCATTTGTTCAAAAATGTTGGCGGCAGACAGCATGAAGTCTAATAAACTTAAACGACATTTGGAAAGGCTTCACAGTGAGTACGTAAACAGAGAATTCTTCGAATTAAAATTAAAAACAAATGAAAAGCAAAAATCATTGTTTAAAAAACTTTGTCTGTCTGAAAAAGCTTTAATTGCCTTTTACAAAGTTTCATATAAAATTGCTAGATGTAAAAAGCCTCACACCATTGATGAAGAGCTTATTTTGCAAGCCGCAATTGAGATTGTAGAAATTATGTTTGGAGATAATTTTCCAAAACAATTGCAGTCTATCCCTCTTTCAAATGATACTGTTGCCCGTCGAATTGCAGATATAGCTGAAGATGTAGTGTCAGCTTTTGTCGAAGTTACGTGACAAATTATTTTCAACACAACTTGATGAGGCAACAGATAGTAATAAAGATGCTCATTTCATTGCCTATGTTAGATTTTGTAATGATTTGTCAGTAGTAGAAGAAATACTTTTCTGCAAACCAATAGAACTCAAAGCAACAGCACTCGCATTATTTGCTATCTTAAATGATTTTATGAACGAGGCAAACATAGAATGAATGGAAAAATTGCGTTGAAATATGAACCGATGGTGCTCGTTCTATGTCCGGAAGATTCCAAAGTATTCAAGCACTTGTGAAACAAAATCGCCATAGTGGGTCTGGATACATTGCATGATCCACAGAGAAGCTTTGGATTCCAAAGAAATGAGTCCTGGTTTGAATATTGTGTTAACTAAGGTTGTAACAGTAGTAAATTATAAAAAAAATGAAACTCCTGAAATCAAGAATCTTTTCCGCACTTTGTAAAGACATAGGTGCAGTACATTCAGTGTTACTATTTTATTGCGAGGCAAGATGGTTATCACGAGGGAAATTTTTGCAACGTGTTTATGAATTATAAGATGAAATCGCCGTTTTCCTAGAAGAGGAAAACAGACCGGAAGCTGAGAATTTTCGTGATAGTTTATTTGTGATGAAATTGAGCTACCTGGTTGACATATTCAAGAAATTAAATAACTTGAATATTCAACTGCAAGGAGCAAATACACATATATTGGATACGAGTCATAAAGTTAATGCTTTTTGTAGGAAATTGGAATTGTGGAGCAGAAATTGAAAGCAAGAAAACTTAACAATATTTGCAAATTTGAATGATTGTATTAAAATTTACAAGGCTGAAGAACAACATGTAAAAGTTGTTTTTGTAACCATTGAAAATCGTTTAGCAATGCTAGCAAAGAATTTTAAAAAATACTTTTTTGCTGACGACAAACTGATATCAAGTTACAAGTGGGTGAGGGATCCATCACAAAATACTCCCGAAGAGGTACAATTGAAGAGGAAGAAACCTTCATAGACTTCACGGCAAGCGGTGAAAACAAAAGACAATTTAGTAATAAATCACTCTTTAAATTTTGGGCAGGTGTGAATGATGAGTTTTCTGCACTAAAAACAAGGGCATTTCGCATTCTACTACCATTTTCAACATCTTACCTTTGTGAAACTGGATTTTCTGTGGTGGCATCTTTGAAGACAAAATATAGATCTCAGCTAAATATAGAAAAAGAACTGGGAATGTCTATTTCTAATATTAAACCCTCCCTTGAAAAACTTTGCTCTGCAAGACAGGCCCAAGGAAGTCACTAATAGTTATTAAATTTTTTTTTAATTTAATAAGTTGTTTTAATTTAATAAGTTAATTATTAAATTTGTCGAAATGTATTTTGTTTTGAATGTGTGTGTGTGTTCTTTCCTTTCAGTCATTTAATCAATTTTTTAAATAACATTTTCTCTTGGATATCCTCGCGCCCCCCCCATTAGTGTGATCGCGCCCCCCTAGGGGGGCGCGCCCCACAGGTTGAGAATCACTGCTTTAAACGCCTTATCACATGGTGAAATTTCTTCAGCACTTTTCAGTTTCTACCCTCAAAAACCGGTCGAGCAAGCTTCATAATCGACAACTTTTTCTAACCAGCTCGGAAATGTCGTCGGAAATATTGTCCGCAAACGAAATTCAACCAATCATGTGAAACTTTGAAGTGACGTCACACAAGTGACGTCATTTTCCTTGTCGTTTGCTGACGGAAAGTGCCGAAGAACCTTCAATCCTTTAGGTTTACCCCCGAAACCTTTCAAAAAGTGCGGTGGTGTTTTTTTTGTTTGTTTGTTTTTTCTTCTCCAAATCTAGAATTTTTTTAAAGCTTAGAGCCAGAATGGGAGAAGGAGGGGGAGGATGAGAGAAAAAGAAAGTACACAGTTACAAATATTCACAAATAAAATTCATAATGATTCATGTATAAATACTAGATTTCCTAAAATGCACGATTCCTCACTTTTTTTGTATTCATGTATAAATACTAGATATTCTTAAAATGTACGATTCATCATTTTTTTTGTATTCATGTATAAATACAAGATTTCTTAAAATATACGATTCCTCATTTTTTTTTGTATTTGCTGAAAAATAATATGATGAAAAGCAATAGATTCTCGATTTTGGCAACCCAAATGCTCCTTTCTTGCAAATCTCTCCGTATGAAACAGCCGACAATCTGTATAGTGATTTAAAAAAAAAATGCTTAGTATAGAAAATTAACCTATCAAAAGAAAGAAAAAATGAGCAACAGCTTAGAAAGATACCGTGTTTTATAGCCCAAAACACTCAAAGGAAAGCCATAAAAGTCCCCCCAAAAAACGTTAATTTATTTTCTCTGATTTTTTTTTCCTTTAACGAGATCTTTTATAGAAGAAGCCTTACTTCTAAGTTAATAGCTTGTGTCTTTAAGTAATTGGAATTATAGGATCAGCCGACAAAATCTCATAGGTTAAAGTGAAACAGCTGTGGAACAACCTCGGCCTTTTTAGTTCTCTCAAATAGCCAAAACCAAATGTCTAATTGATTTTAATATCTGTTTACGTAGTTTTAAGCAGCTAATTTGATAAACTGATATAAGAAAAAGTTTAATTTTATGTTATTTTCAAGAAAAGCGGCTTTAGTATTTTAATACAAATTTTTTTTTAAAGTGTAACAACTAGCCGTGCCTTCTAGTGGTACCAACAAAAACACTCTCAGGCAACTTCCAGCCGCCAACGATGTAGCATGTTTTATTTGGTACAGCCTGTGTGTGCGTGTTATTGTTTT
>JAPMOQ010021195.1:539203-550891 GCA_026543055.1 Argiope trifasciata | reverse complement strand
GAAATTTCGTCAGCACTTTTCCGTTTCTACCCTCAAAAACCGAATCAAGCAAGTTTCATAATCGACTACTTTTTCTAACCAGCTCAAAAATGTTGTCGGAAATATTGTCCGCAAACGAAATTTAACCAATCATGTGAAACTTTGAAGTGACGTCACTTTCATTGTCGTTTGAAGTCGTTGTTGCTGACTAAAAGTGCCGACGATATTTTGCCGTGTGATAAGGCCTTTACTTCTAAATAGTCCTAAACTTTTAATTATATTTTAGAAAACTTTCATCGTATCTTTTCTCGACGAATGGCTTCTAATAAAAGAAAAATATATATTGAAGCAGATGAGCTTCTATTAGAGCAACGTAAAAGCGAAACCAGAATCAAATTACAGATTCACGGGAGAAAAAAGCGAAGAAAATCAAATTACAATAAGAGAGTGAAGGCAAGTTTTGTGTGTGATAGAAAAAGTGACTCAAACAGTGGTCTGTGTGCCAAGCCAGATTTGTAATCAGATCAGTTCATCTATCATTAAATTCAATGGGAAGAGTTCAGCTTTTGGGAATTGGATTTTAGTGCCTGTTAGAGCTCTAACTTGTATA
Source organism: Argiope trifasciata (assembly GCA_026543055.1). NCBI lineage: Eukaryota > Metazoa > Arthropoda > Arachnida > Araneae > Araneidae > Argiope > Argiope trifasciata. The sequence goes on along the minus strand of JAPMOQ010021195.1, from coordinate 550,302 downwards.
TTTTCTACAAATTGAGCCATTTTCTGTGTTCTTCCTTTGTATTGATTATTTACTTTCATTTTCATTATTCATCAAAATCTTGCTTCTTAAAAATAACCAAACAGGTTTTCTAAATAAATAAGTAAACTTTTAAAAGAATTGTTTATAGTATGGAGTATTTTCAGAAAATAATAACAAAGCATGCTAGTTTAGTTAAGTTATATTAATGTTCCGTCGTAAAGCAAATATAGTGCTATTTTATTAAGAACCTCATAATTTTGAGCCTCTGTCAGACAACAAGGACGACACCTGAGCAGGCGCCGCCCTCTCCACACCACACCACACCAGCGTTGGGACGTTTGGACTTCACGGATTTAACGTGCAACAAGCCCCTTATACTACGGTTCTTCGGTGGAATCGGGTCTTGAATTTGAGACCTTACGACCAGACCACAGCGTTTCTATAAAACGTGCTAGATATAAAATAATTAAATTTTGCCCAGGTCAATCCATAATTGATTAAATTTCGATCTTAACATAATAAAGTTTAAAATTCATTACATATGCGAGAGCGTTTATTTTTATAAAATGAAAATCATATTCAACAAAATATTGATTCATATTTTCCTTTACTTGCAATGTTTACTTAAAGGAGGATTAAACTTCGATAACTAATCCGAAAGCTGCAGTTCAAATAATCAGAAAAAAAAATATGGGAAAAAACGAGAAAAAGTTTTAAATATTATATTTGATTTCGAGCAAAAATTAATAATCATTTTTAAACGAATTAAAAATATCATGTTCCATAAAATTGAGTTTTTAAAATTATAAATTCAGATTTCTGAAAGGAATTTTTTTTAAAAAGTCTATTTTGAATAGAATTAATACGGAAAAAACTATTAAGACACCTACGAACTTTATTTTACTGACTACTAATGAACATATAAAAATAACTGAGATTCGAAATGACAAATACTTAGAAAAGTTTCTTTCTTACCTTAATTTTATTTTTTTAAATTTTTTTTCCTTCCTGTCCATCAAGTAATAAACATTCTTTGGATTAAGAAGCCTTAGAAAAAAAAAGAATTTATTTAAGCTTGTGAAGATGAGACCAAAGGTCATTATAAACTATAATCAACTGGAAAAAAAAACGAAAAGACATTAAAAAAAGAAAAAATAACTTTAGTCCATTACTTTTTTAGTATTATTCACAGGCCTCCTTAATTTATGAACTTCCACTTTTGTTTTATGCCACTGTTTTTTTTGTTGTTTAGTTCCATTTTTGTTTTATGCACGCAAACTTGGGACAGCTATTCAAAGTCCATACAAAAAATTATGAGAAAAGGGAATGCTATTAGCCTTTGAAAGAAAGAAGTATTAAAACAGATATTTGATTAACCACATGAAATCACGATTTAACTGGAAACCGTTCATTTGACATTGTATAGTGTGAATAAAAAAGTCTAGCAAAATAAAGAAATGCTTTGTTTGAAAAATAACATAAAAAACAGCAGCATAATATCTAAAGTCTCATAATTTTTTTTCCGGTTGATTATAAATAGATTCAGAAGAGACAATTTTTCATAATAAAAAAAATGAAGAGTTATAAAAACGAAAAAAAAAAAAAAAGATTAACAGAGAACGAATTTTTATAACAAAAAATAAATTGTAAAAAATCGAAAATGACTCATAAAACAAAAACCTTGCAGACGATTTATTTATTTATATGAAGCAGGCGCACAGATAATCTCTGTTAAAAGAATAATTTTTTAACAATAATATTTTTTTCCAAAGTATTATAAATTATACCGTCTGAAAGATGAATATTCTAAAAACAAATTTTTATGATAAAAAGTCGTCAAATTACAAATTCAAAACAAATAGTTTATGAAAGAAGATGAGGGAAAAAAAATGATTGAATGTAAGCGCTTGAGAAAATCCGGTCAACAATTTTCTCTTTCAGAACAATTCTTACGGAACTTTGCAACTTTCTTTTTTCTCTGCTTTTGTTTTCATTCTATTCCACCCTAAAGGCAAAGGTGACATTTGAAATTCCTCAGTCGGTTGACTGCTTTTCTGTGCGAACAAGTTGGTGTTGGTATATGATTATTTGCTCAAGCGCAAACTACCAATGAATAGCTTCAACATAAGTAAACTTGCTGGGAAAAAAATTGTTTTTCAAAGTTTTTCGATGATAATTTGCGACTTGTGCAGTAGTAAAATTCTTTATTTTTAGAGTTTCCGTTGGCTTATGTGTTTTCAAACGATTCCGTTGAAAAAAGATCGTTAAAATATGTGATTTACTCTCATAAAAATTTACTATTCAATCAATTCGCACATAAAAAGAATTTTAGGTGATGTCTCAGCAAAGTAAAAATCAAATAAAAGAATAGATTAATGATTCATATTGTTGGTGACAAACGGAAATATTAATTCTGAAAAACAATATCAGAAATTTCAAAGACTTATTTTTCCTTAATAAAAAAAAGAAGAAGAAAAGAAAGAAATTAATATGCAACAATTTAATTTATTGGTTACAAATCTATATACATGAAAAGCTAACGTACGTGGCACAGAAAATATCCTTATTACCAATTGTTGAATGGCAACAGTTAAATGTAAACAAATCAACATCGAATTTCAGACTATTTCATTGAACATTTTTAGAATATTGAATCTAAATCGTCGTTTAGCCGATTAATGGATTAATACTATTGGAAATATACTAAAGATGGTTCTAATATTACCAAAATATACATTTAGACTGAGGAAAGGAGGTAGAAAAAGGTTTCTAAGTTTAATAAAATAGGCTTAACTATTGCCAGAAAAATATTCTTTATAATTTGCCAATGGAAATTGATAGTCATATCTTTCAAAATAATTATTTTATAAAAATAGACTTCGTATTATCTTTATATTAAAAAAAACATTTTTAATGGTATAAATTTGATTACCGTACAATTTATTCCTTTAGTTTTAATATTTTTTTAATTCTGTTTAGAATATTATCTTTAACATTGTTTATGAATGTTTAGTGCAACGAAGAAGCAAAAATAAATTCAAACACAGTTTAAAACAATTTGTTATTAAATTTCGAAGCTGTGGGAAAACTCCACTCTGCTTTGTTAATTTACGTGCTTTAGAAGGATTTAAAATATGCATTAGCTTTACCTTTATAAATCTGCAATCGTTATGTTTAAAATATATATCATAAATGTTTACGTCATTTTACTTTGAACAGAATTATTTTATCATGAACACACTAAATGTCTTACCACCACGACTTCTTCTGTTTCTTAGTCATCACAAATGCTAATTACAATTCAAACGCGTCCATCAAATATCAAAAACAAAAAATTTCAAAATATTAAATAAAAATATCTTTTTAACCACTCATTAATTTCGAAATTTCATTGCCGTTTTTATTTCGCAATACGCAAATTTTTTAATTTACAACACGTAATTCAATTGAATTCATATTTTTCAGCTTTATAAAATAAAAAGGGGATTTTTTTGTCATATAATCGTTTAAGATGTTAAATAAAGACTTAACTGGTAAAAGTAAACCTGAAATATTATTGGGTCGTTCGGAAAGTCATTTCGTATTTTTTTGTCAAAATGAAAAGAAATTTTCGTTTAATGAATAAATTATTTATTAAATTATAAAATTGCCATTCTGGTCTAATACCTTTTGGTAGTAACATGATTACACGCTCATAAAAGTTTTGGTCTTTGCTGTAAAAAAAAACTGATCGAGGTGGTTTTTGGCCTCCTCATTTGAAGGAAAAATTTTGCAAATCAGTTCTGGTACTGATGTACTATTAACACATCTTCTCCACACATATTGGCTAATTTATTTCTGGCTTGAACAGCATTTTTACCTTTTATAGCAAAAAAGAAAAAAATGACGAAAATGCTGTTTATTGCTCTCCATATTTAAAAGGGCACCATCCAAAAACTACTGCGAAGAATCAGCTGCACTTTTTCACACTCAAGCCTTGCTATATCAGCTCTTAAAACATAAAATGATTTTGCGGTTTAAGTATGAAATTGGGTGCGAAAAATACAATTAAATCCTTTGTCAGGAAAAAACGAAATTACTTTCCGAACAACCTAATATTTTATCCTGTCGCGTACTGTAGTACTTTCAGTTTTTGAAAGTGGCAACATGTATAAAATCAGATTCTAAATATAAAGGAAAAGAAGAGTTGCTCGATTGAAATGTCTAATACTGTTTTTAATTTTCAAAAAGCTATAGGAAAAAGAGAAACGTTTGTTTTCTGCAATTCTCAAAATAAAATCGTTATTATTAATGGTCTGCAGTGATACAAAAAAAAAAAATTCGTTAATTATATATTATTTGTTTTAATGAACTAATTTTTGTCAATCGGTTTGCATTTTAAGTCGATAATTTTAAAATATTTGAAGGGATCAAATGGAAGTGACAATGTATATTTATTTTTCTCGCTGAGCTATACAGAATTGAAATTCATTTCGCTTCGAATGTTTTTTTTTTCTTCTTGTTTTAATTACCTACGAACGCAATGTTGATGAGTTGACAAATATGATTCCATAACGTATTCCATCTAAACAGGAATAATTCCAATACGGATATCTATTCCGCCCAGACATTATATACATAATTTTTATCTATTATGATCCTTAGCTGAATCTTGAAACTAATTTTAACATACTTCTTGGAAATATGAAAATTTTTAAGCTAAAAACAAATGACTAAATGTTGAAAAAAGTAATATAAATTAGAATTAGGACCTTTTGTTCGAGTGAGAAATCACCATTTTACTGATTTATGTATTTAATAATAAAATTCTTTTATAATTTATGCGCTATAGAAATTCAAATTAATAAATTTTCCTCAATTGTCAAATTCTACAAAATGTAAGAGTGGGTTTATACTGAACTACTTATAAGGTTCCAGTATGTCAAGTATGCCCAAAAGGGAGACTGCCCATGCGCTGAGAGAGCGGATAACAGCAAATTCTAGTCTCGACGGGACAAATATTTGCCACTATCGAGTATCCGAGTCTGTGTAGCTTTACTGGTTGGTTGAGTGTAAATCCACCATAAAGGAAGGTTTTATTGAAGGTTATGTGATAATTTGTTACCAAGTGAGAACATGATGCTGTTTTGGTTTGAGATTTTTTGAAGTCTCAAAATGCGTAGGCAACAAATTGACGCTGTTGAGACATCCATTTTTCGCTATTAAGGTTATTAGAAAATAATGCAGAAGCTTGTTACTTTTGCCGATTTATCGCCAAATAAATTATTCGTTCCCAGAATTCTTACGAATTGCCTTAATTAACTTAAGTCATTAATTAGTTTAAACCGCTTTGGAACAATCACAAAACTATTAGTTACGCTTGCGTCGATATTTAGGAAAAACGGAAATGATCATTAAAAAATTATATATTTGTATATATGTGCGTGCGTGTGTATAGAGATAGAGAGGGTGAATAGAGGCCGATAGGGAAGTCTCATGATTTTTTTCAAACTTGTTAAACTGACTAATGACTTAAAAATAATAATGTTCTCCCATGATAGCTTAAAATCTCCGATCGTAGATTTCATTTTTTCGAAATAATTACTTTCTACGCCAAGTTTGTCTTCAAACTTGGGGATTATTGTATTTTAACAGCCGTTGCAATTCTTTTCCTTAGTGAAAAACTTACTAAGCGAAGAAACAATGATAAAAAATTCGTAACACTATGTTTTCATATAAGTAAATTTTTAAAAAAATACCTTGACTTAAATTTAAGCTAATTTATATGCCATTTTTCTGACCATTTCGAGAAATATTGTTAAACAAAAAACATTGCAAGAGTTTTAACCTCGAAAATTGGGCCAATAATCGATTTTCGGATTGAGTTTGAAGTATTTCAATTACAATGCTCTGTCTTTAGCTTTCGAATATAATTTCAACGATTATCACAAGATTAAAATAATGTATATTTTTTAAGCTTACATCTTGAATATAAGATGTAATTTTTCAATGACATGGTTGATGATATTCTTCATTGATATGACTTAATTAAACTTATAAATACTCGCCATCTTCATCAGTCATATCCGTGTCAATAGCTTTGCGCAAGAACATTAACAGAGAGCTAGAATTCAAGTATTCTTAATTTCCAAGCATTGTTTAGAAAAATTATTGCATAAGAATTGTTTTTTTATTCAATCGGTGCCACCAGTAAGATTGTATAGACCGATTTTTATAAAATACATCTTATCAAAACAGAAAGAAAGTACTGTTTTAAATGGTAAATGAGTAAGAGAGCTTACAGATTAATTAAACATATTTGTAATGAAGTGAAATTAATTGGCAAAGAAAATTAGAGATATCTAATTGTTGAAATGGGGGCTTGGATTTTTATTTTACAATAACTTGTTGTGGAATGTGGATTATTATGATCTGTGCAGGAAGCAACAGGGCCTATGTTTTCAAGAACATTTCTTTAATAACCACATTCACACACTGAACAAACGCAAAGACATGACAAGACATTCACGCGTTCAGCTTATCAGTACAGTCTCACATCTCATTCTGATTACACTCGCAATGTGCAATGCATTATGGGATGGCATATGGAATAGCCTATGAGGCATCGCCATCTAGTATTCGAAAGAGAACATAAGAGTTATGTAACTGCTACAATCTTTCAAAAATGGGCTCGAAAAGAAAAAGAACTCTTGATAATAAGTTTAGATTATAAAGTTTCGTAAAAAAAATACAAATTAGTGAAATTAGCACTGAGCCAGCTTTGTTAGAGGGATATTGTCGTGAGTAGTCACCTTTTTAAAAATGTACAGTAATGTTATATATTTGAAATTTTTATCATAAATCATATCCAGACCATTATTAACAACGAATCTAGGTGGTATCGTTGACTTTCATATAATTCATAAATTTGGCAAAAATCAGTACTATGGAAGTAATTCAAATTCGATGAATTATAAAATATTTGGATAATATTAACACTCTATCAAGTATAATTGCTCATGTTCCCATGTGTTAGATTACTTTTGCTTTGTTATTAGAAAATTTATAAGCACCGAATCTCTGCTTCTACCAATATTTTTTCTAACAGACGTTGGATTGTATAGTAGGAATTTATAACAAATGGAGATAAATATATTTTTAAGAAATTGATAAAGCAAAAAATAAAATAATAACCGAAAAATATCATTAACATGTTAATAACGTGCAGAAATATTAAACTAAATTGATCATATCATTAAAAGAAAAGCCTCTTAATTTTGAGTGCCTAAGACTACAAAGTACGTAAACGAACTACAGATTTATTGGATGTCATTCTTAGATTTACTTTCATATAGTCTCCTGCTTAAATTCATTAACACGGTTACAGTTAGAAGATGAATAGAATGAACTCTATTAATAGCAAAATTGTCTGGAAAATAAAATAAATCAATTCAAATAAATCGATATGCTGAATTTAGAATGAATTCTCACAAAATTAAATAATTCAGAATAGAACATCCCTCCCTTTCTTCCTTATAAATTTATTTCTCTCCAATTCATTGCAAATGCACATTTGAAATTCTGTATTATCTAAGAAATTCGATTAAAATTCGTGTTCTGAATTATCTAAGAACTTGGATTAAAATTTGTGTTCTGAATGATCTAAGAACTTTGATTAAAATTCATATTCTTACGTTCGTAAAAATCCGCGTTCGGGAAAGAACAAAGTGTCTCGTAAATAAGTTGATAGTTATGAAGTATATACTTAGCCGATTGTAGGAAAAATCTTTGAGCGAGAACAAAGAAATAAATGGAATAGGCCGAGGAGCGTTGACCGCGGTCATGGGTTCACTACCCGCAGAGCGAACTCTTATTTCCATTGTGCATCTTTCTTTTTTTATTATTACTATCCTCTCCGTTTTTAAGCCAGGCCGTTTGGCAATTAGTTCACGTTTCCGTGTTCGATTATTTAAGTAACCCTGATCAAAGTGTTTTCCGATGTAGACGAGGCCATTTGGTGTCGCCTTGACTGCTACAGAACATGATATGACTTAAGAAAGTATCACATTTAATGTGTTGTAACAAGCTAAATTCTGTCTTAAGCAACATTTCCAATTCCCATTCCTGTTAAAGCAGTTACCTATTTTGATTTAATTATTGTTTTTAGTTTTTACAATAGTAAAGGAAAAGGTAGACACATCAAGTATCTGAAAAATTTATTGAAATTGATTATTTGTTTATCATGAAAACATTTTCCGTTAAACCTTCCATAGGAAATAAATAAATATAAAGTTATGTAATTATAATATTATTCTTATTTTTATTGCTTTCATATGAGCTATAGCTATTGTTAAATTATATGCGATGATTTAATAAGAGTTTTAAAAATACCAATCTATCAAACTTTAAACGCTTTTCTGAATAATTTCAGAGCAAATTAAAATTTTACAAAAATATTTTAATACCATTTTAAAATTTAAAAAAATCTAATCAGTTTTATTTCCTTTTAATTTTTTTCATTAATTTTAATAAATTTCTTAAGATATTTTAAAATATATTTTGCAAAGAGTTTCATTGTTAGGGTAATAGCGTTTATTATTAGCGTTGTGATGCCATTAAGTATGCTTTTTGTATGCACGTTGGCTGTGCTATATAACTAAGAAGAAATAAATAATAATAGACAAATCAGGATTCAACATTATTATGCTACGATTTAAGGCACGAATCTTTTTCATTTTTTATATACCTTTTAACTCATTTCACTAGTAGTTTTATTTTCCATAGAATCAATTTCGTTTCATGAAATTAGACTTCTATTTTTTAACATTTACTGAAACTTGTAGAATTCTCAGAACGGCTTTTCTAATGCTAAATTAAAATGTTTAAAATTTTAAAAAAATTATTCATTGCTTATCTGAGATTCTTATATTATAAAAAGTTGCAAATTTTTCTTACCTAGTAAATCAGAAAATTTGCAATATTTAAATATTTAAAGCTTAAATTTTAAATGTAGCAATAAAAAATATGAATTTTTTACTTAAAAAACATCGAAATTCTACAGTGAAATTTAATTCTGGTATATATTATTAGATATATTCAAATGAAATTACAATTACAGTGAGATCAAATGGAGATACTTAATAATTTTAACTAATTATTCCAATATTTTTCTCAGAATTAATGATACCAATTTCATTTCAAAGAAACTAAAATTATTCGACTGAATAGTGGTGTTTCATTTTTCTTAGAATATGTGCATAAGTGCTAACAAAATGTATTGCAGTTGAGACTCCGATATTGTATACAGCATTATAAACTGAACTTAATTTACCATCAAACAATGCAATATATCAAAACCTTTTCTTAGTTTTATAAAAAATTACTTGACACGACGATTAAAAACTGAATACTGAATTTTGCAAACCATGATACAAAATATATTAGAAAGTAAAAAGATATCAGAATATTTTAACTTTCATTGAATTTTAATATTATTCGAAATGCTAGCTTTTATGTAAAGAGTTTCAGGATTATGTTCTATACCTTTTTAAACTTATTTGATCTAAATGTAAGAATTTAATATTTTTAGATACTTAATGACTTATGTTCATCTTTATTTCCAATGATTTGAAATTTATTTACTTACCTAAAATGGCTTCCAAAAGTATTAGATGCTATTAAAATGTGAAGAAAAAGAGCTGTAATTGAGAATTAAATTTGGATTTAATTTCAGCCATTTTTCCTATAATTTCCATGTGATTCGGAAAAAAAAAATGATTATAGTTTGTTTTATTTTATTACTTTTTTTTAATAAAAATTTAAATTGAAGGCAGAAATAAGCTTCATAAGTGGTAGATGAAAAATATTTCTGATAAATTTGTGTTTAAAATTATAATCCACATCTTTTTAGCATTTGCATTTTGGGGACATTTTAAAAATCGTTTGCTTGCTTAACTTCTTGTTGATATTTTCTTTTTAAAATGGTTCTTGTTTTTAAGGAAACTAAAAACATCATTCGGAAAGCGATTATTTTTCATCATAATAGTGGTAAGTAATTTTGGTGTATTGCTAAATCCTTTAATTTATTCCTATTATATTGTGCAACGTATGAAAATAAAAAAAAATGTAATTGAATCTACATTGAATTTTGAAATCTAAATTGAATCTAAAACAACGCAATAAAAGGTCATATAGCAAAATTAACTCCATGTAATAAGATTTATTTTTAATATTTTTTTGAACGTTCCATTTTTCAGTGTCGTGAAAATTTTTGAAATGTTTTCCAATTTTTAAAATTTACTTTTTATTTCAGTTTTGAATGGAGCTGTCTGACTAGTGATCAAATTAGCTAGACTGATCAGATGCCGGTTTGAACGCTCAAACAGAAGAAAAAAAAATCCCAATGGAAAAAAATAGTAGTCCTTTGTAAAATCAATGTAAAGAAAACTGAAGCATATCATGCTTTAGTTCCAAATGGAAACAAATTTAACATTTTTGGTTTTTGATTAACATAAAATTGTTCATTGAAGAATAAATGAAACATTTAACACAACGAACTTAATAGGGAGAATAAAGTATGCCTTTAGAAATTATTCTTTTGTGGGACGTATAACAGTATCAGAATTAGATAATTATATACTTATAGATGGAATAATGAATCATGCTCTTTAGTGAACTATTTAAAAGACAATTTAAAATTATCCCAAAATTTCCACAGGAGAAACAATTTTGTTTTTCCATCAGGTTTAGTTATATTAACGTCAAGCTTTAAAGCAACATTAGAGCTATTTTGGAACGGACCTCGTAATTTTGAACCACGGTCAGATGACGAGCACGACACCTGAGCTTTTTTTTCCATCAGGATAAAATCTGAAACACATTGTCCTCAATGTTCGCCTCTGGAATTTCTGTAATTGTTCCATCCATTATCTGGAAATCTACCTCAGTCACCGGATTTAGACCCAAAAGAACATACTAGAAGATAACGTGAAGTTAGAATGTGAAGATACAACATTGATACGAAAATCAAACTAAAAAAGTAGTGACAGAAAAATAAAGGAGCATCGATACAGAAATAATAATTATTAAAAACACACACACACTCTAAGAATCTCAGTAAT
>JAPMOQ010021195.1:506399-526157 GCA_026543055.1 Argiope trifasciata | reverse complement strand
TCTTAATTATGAACTAGTTATATATCCTTAAAGCATGCAAAAAAAAAAAAAAAAAAAAAGATATTCATAATTAGATTTTAGCTTTTGTTTTGGAACATAATATACAAGCATTATGATTTTGTGCAATTGATTAATAATTGAGTAACTTGCTGGTTCCATTAACCCTTTAAAAGGCTATTTTTTTCTTTTCATGGTATATTAAAATACTCTTAGAATTCAGAGTGGCTTAAGAAAAGTTATTGATTTAGCTTATTAATAAATTTAATTTGATTAATCAATTAATTTGCTTGGTAAATAAATAAATAACAAATCAAGACACACCATTTTGTTTGAGATAAGGGACTGAAGCATTACTTATTGAACAATTTGTCAGAACTTACACCAGTCTATGTAATTTCATACAAAGTTTGATGAAATTGGCAGGGAGCATACTCCCATAATTTTAGAAAGGGTTAAATTATTTTTTTGAGTTTAAATTCAACTATCTGAAAAAATTGTGAGAAGTATTATTTCATGTAGTAAGAGCATATAATCAAATATGTGCAAATTCCAAAAATATATATTTAGCCTAATGCAATTGCTATGTAATTGAATTTTCAGCTTGATTATCAACAGAGGCTCCCGAATGTACCATTATCTTTTGCACACATGGAAAACTCATCTAAAAGTTAAAAAAAAATATTGAAAGTCAATTACCTCTTTTAATACAGATTTCGTTATTTTACAAATAACTTCATTAATTTCAATTTTCAACCTTTTCATTAAAAAAAAAAATTGAATTTTTCTCTTCATAACAAATAAGACTGATTTTTTAAAATATTTGTCACATAGATGACAACGTGCATCCATTTAAGATTTGTGAAGAAAAAAATCCACTATATTTATTATTGATAGTAAGAAAAATTCATCGGTCGTAAAATCTGGAAAATTGTGATTGATGATATTCCTGCGATAAAAGATTATTTGAAAGAATGTAATTGTCATTATTTATTTTCGAGATTTTAACAATCGATATAATTTTTTAAAATATCTCGGATGTTTTGAAATTATTCAGAATAACATTAATTGTTCATTTTCACTCATATCATAAGTGATAAAGCTATTTTTAATAATTTTATATCTTAATGATAATTTAATATTAAAAGTATATTTTAAAATAAAGATACAGTATTTTATAAAACTGATTTATGAATTTCATTAAAAAAATGAAATCGATTCTATTATCTTTGTATCCATCTGTAAGGTTTCAACTGGATATGAATGAAATTTTATTAGTCCATGCTTTCCTACAGAAATAGAATTACACGCCCAAGTAAAAAATATAGCTTACAGATTCAAATGTGATAAATATTAGTGTAAACGACTTTGTCAGCCTCAGTTTACTGTCAATTGGTTTAATATAAGGTAATAAATAATTGTTTGAAATACAAAAAAGGCCCAAGAGAAATTTTTCTCTTCATCCCAGGATTATGCAGTTAATACTTTTTATAGTTTTTTGAGAAAAAGTAAACAATTAGTTTGCCAGCTATTTTTAGGAAAAGATGGCGCCATCTATTGATTTTTCATGTGAGTACTACCAAAACTTAATTTAAGAAGTTCTTATTATTTTTATTTTTGTGTGAATGTGTATGAGACCCCTCTCATTGACATTAAATGAATACAATACTAAATATAGTAATCTTAAGGATGAAAAAATTCTTGAGTAAAATTTTCTATTATTTATGTGACACCATTCAAAGAAATTGTAATAATTTACGTTCAGTTTTCATAAGAAGATGGCGCCACGTTCCAGCTTTTCTCTTGAATTCTATCGGAGATTTTTTTAAAAAATATTCCTGAGATAATCCTTAATAAGATGTAAAAAAAAAAAGGAATTAAGTTTATGAGAACATAATACAATTTTTATATCACATTTAAACCTGCTAATTATTTTTGCTTGACACTAGGCAAAAAAATGGTAACAGAAGTTTGAAATCTAACTTTTCTATAGCTTAAAAATACTCAATTGAAAGAAAAACTAATTTTCCAGGTATGTCAGTCACAAAGAAAATCTCTGTGGTGTCAGTTTAATTTTATTTTTTCTGAAAAGTGAGGAAATAGCGTAAGAGATTTTTCATTTCAAAATTTTATTTATATCTAAGAACTTTCTTTTAAAAATAATTTAAGTTTAAAATAATAAGCTAGTGGATTTGGACCTCAAAAATTCCGAAATTGTTCTTAAAAAGGAAGGTGCATTTATATAGAAGTCACTGAAAACAGCAACGTTTTTTACTTCTAATTTGCCATTTGTCAGAAAAAAAAAAACAGTTTTTTTTTTTAAATACTTCTTGCATTTTATATAATAAATTTCTAATTATCAACGTATTATGATAAACGCAGATGATTTAGATATTAGGATTGTCACTAGACTAAACGTAATTTTCAATCTTTTGTGGGAATAATTGACCTAATTAGTTATGAGATCAAATTCTTTAAGATAGAATGTGAATCTGTTCTGAGAACTCTGAATCAATATTCTATAATTTAAAATTAGATCGAAAATAGTGAACTAATGTACATTTTGAATATGGAAATTCTTATAAATATAAAATAAATAAATAATATATATTAACCATTTCTTTTTCTAAAAAAACGATAAACAAAACTTTGAATATTAGGATATTTAATTTAGTATTGAACGTAAGTGGTTCTACAACAGACAGAGCGTCGGTGGTATAACGGTTAGCATAGCTGCCTTCCAAGCAGTTGACCCGGGTTCGACTCCCGGCCGACGCAGAATTATTTTATTGATCTCCATAACTTTTATAATCTGTTTTCTTTAAGCTACATAATTCTAATTTCCTACAATTATTTCATTTTCACAACAATTCGAGAATCTCTTAAAATTAGTGACAGTACTCTTTTTTTTCGAATCTGGTTTCATAGATGTTGAACTTTTTTTTTTTTTTTCAATCGCTACCGTATTTCCGTTTGTAAATATTTGGTGCCACTTCAAAAAAAAAAATAAATAAGTAACTAAAAGTTAAAAACAGCATTTGCAAAAATTTTAAGGAAGTGTTCTTAAAAATTGATTTTGTTTTTTAGAACTTATTTAAAAAAAGAAAATAGATAACAGTAGGCATCCATTAAAATTCTACGAAGACCGAGAGCTTTACCCCCCCCCCCCTTCCCTGAGTGCTCTAGATTTTTCTTGCTATATTTTCAATTTTGTGTCTATTCAATAATAAAAGTCATGCAATGGAATTTGCTTAAATTTAAGTTCAAGCACTATTTATATTTTCTAGTATTCTTTTTATAGTTTTTATGATTTAAAGAAATATGATGCTTTACAAAAAAAAAAAAGCATGATCATAATATTAAACAATATTAGATTTTGAATAAATTATTCTGAAATTTCAATTGTGAGTTTGTATAGGTATAAAAAGTGGTCAAAATTAAAGCATCCTTAGCTTTCTATACACCAAACTACTGAGTGTAGAGGCACCAAAATTGTTGAACAAATTACTTTCCTTTTCAAGTCATTAGGGGAAATACCGACAGATGGCGTTGTGCAACATAAAATCTGATAAAAAAGACAAAAAAATTAAAAATTTGTTACAAAATAAACATTTGTAACAAATTTTATTCGAACGAATCAAACATTGAATCACAAGGCTCTTATCTACGCAGGGGAAACTACTTAAAACAGTTCCTACTTCAAGATGTAAAATTTACACTTTTTAGACAGTTTTGTTTTACTGCGGATCATACTAGATCGATTGAGATGTTTCACACCTGCAGAGCGATATTGTCTTTCAAATCTACCAAGATTATTAGGCGTCCTCGATAAACAAGTTTTTTGTAACAATCCCAAAAGTAAAAAAATTTAGGGTTAAGATATACATATCAGTACGTTCTCTTAATTATTAGAATATTTATAAACACGGAATCTTCACTTAATAATATTGCATAGAAGCGTGGGTGCCGGGCAGTTCGGAATCATTACTGATAAACAGAAGCATATGCATTTTCTTAAACTTAATGAAATTAGGATTTATTTTAGATAAATTTTTTTAGCATTTTATAAATCCATAAAATGTATATATATATATATATATAATCGGTTATGTTATCGATATTTCTAAAAATGAATTAAGATTTATTAAAACTGTTAACAATGTTTTAAATTTGTCAAAAATATAGTTTATGTCCAAGAAATTCTGAGAGATAAGATTTTCTCTGTCAATGTCAATTAACTTAAAACCATGAATTACCATTAAAAAATTTCAAATATTATATACCTCTTTGCAAGCAAGGAACGCGTCTTACAAGCGCATAGAATTACTAGATTTCTAATTTTAAATTTTCTGTTAAAGGAAATTTGAAAAAGAAAAAATCACTAGGAAATGCTACAGCATCTTAAGTACTTTTTATATTATTAAAGGAATTAAAATAATAAATATCCCAAACAAGACGTACTTTGAAATTTAAAAACATTCTTTAGCTAAAAGGTAAAATTAGATTTTCTTCAATTTGTTTTTCTTCAATTTGATAAATACGATAAGATTTAACATTTCCTTACTTACGGCTAGTTCGATGCTGCTTAAACATTCACTTAAATCATATTATGGTTCCATAATCCATTAAATGCGTGAAACAATTAACGAAATGCAAGTTAATGAAGAATTAATGAATGCAAGTTAACTAATGTGTGAAGGAAGACTGATGTATTTGGAATAAAAAGTAAACTGTATCAGAAAATGAAATTTTATTTAGAAAACCAGAACTTAAGATGTTTATTCTTATTGTGACTTTCTGGCTGCCTGAGGCGGGGAAGGAAGAAAGAGATTCCCTACTCGAATGTTAAGAACTTCAAAAAAATGCTAAGAAACGATTTAGAACAAGACAATGATTTACTTTTACAGAAATAAGAAGCAAAATAAGAAGTGAAACAGAGCAAATAAAAATAGTTCTTTTGAGCCAAGAACAATATTAAATTTTGGCCGGCCAGCTGACATAGTAGGTAATGATAGCGACTAAAATGTAGTTGGAATATATCGTGGCAAGTCACCATATAACCGATTTATACCGTTATTTACCTTGTAAATGAATGTGTATATACATGCATGAATACACACATTTTATTTGTAAAAGAATATATATTTATAAAAAGAAGTGTTAATGTGTGTGCGATGTAAAGACATTTCCATCGTATTTGCAGCTGTAAAGCAGCAATAAATAATTTTATATACAGACAGTCGTAATACTGATTCATTACTCCTCGATATCCGAATTTTAAAATTTATAAAAAACGTTTTGCTTTGGTTGAATTTGTTCATAATATAGTTTCTCTATTTCGAGTCATTTTCCAACTTATCGCCATGTCATTATCATCCTAAGATGGATGTAATTTGATATCAGTAGTATTGGTGTATCACCAAAAATGGACAGTAAGTTTTTGAGCTTTGTTGCATCGTTACCTCCAAGATGACAATATTTTGATTCGGATTAAAAAATTTTTTTGAATACGTTTCTTTTGAAAAAAGATCCTTCCACGTTTTGAAAGTGGTAATGCCAATGGTTTTTCGGATTTTCATTTTCTTTTCGGTTTTGGCTTTACTATTTGAGAAATTTGAGGTTCACTTGATGTGGAATGTCAGCATTAAAATCTATTTTTAGTGAGAATTTTGTTTTGAAGATTACAAATGTATAAACAATTATTGCAAGAACAGTTTCACAAAAGGATTTTTTTAATTGCAGAAGCATTAAAAAATCATTTTAATGATTCTGCAATAGGAATAAGAGTTCGAGATTGAATTTATGCCTACTTTGAGATATAAATTTTTATTTTGTCTGTCATCTTTTTTCCAATTACCAGAGTAAGCAAATTTGGAAATGAGGGATTATCTTAGTTTAGGCACTTTTTCTGTGCGGTTCAATACTGGCTGTCATGCTCAACGGGTACAAATAAGTTACAATTCAATGGCAGTTTGTCTTTGAGTGACCAAAGCGATGTCATTGGAAACTACCAAGTGGGTTTAGAATGTGCTGCTACTCTAATAATTTTATGTAACCTACATAAATGTGTTCGTGTAATTTAGACATCTGATAACTTAAGACACCAGGATTCGTGTCACTGAGTTATCTTCTGCGTTATATAGTGATATACAGGATGCCTATAAACTCGAGATAGCAACTTCATTTCCACTAACATTTAACAGTTCCCAGCATGTAATGACATTCGAAATATTTAGGAATTAGTGTGAACTGACTGCATTAGTTACTGAATTTTAGTTTAGTTTTTTTCGATACTTTTAGTTTTTGAAGTTATTGGACTTGCTGTCGAGAATTCACCTCTACTGACAAGCCGTCATAGAGCATTAAATTCATAGAAGTAACTTCACTGAAAGTTGAGGTTACTGTCTTTTGTATTAGGAAGGCGAAACAGCTTGAGATGTTTCCTTACCATTACATTTTTAGAATGAAAAATCATTATTGGAATTAAAAGGCGATATTATGATCAATGGGGAGACAATTTTATGAGAAAATTTCGGGCCCTGTAGCACTACTCATAACCGAGTGTAAGTAACCCCAAATGCTGGCTATTTCTATCATTGTCGCTTACTTTATAGTGTTAACCTGAATTTTACCTTTAAAGCACGAAAAATCTGCGTGTTGAGCGACTTTTCGTCATGTTTCCGAAATGCATATTTCCTTCTCCATAGAAGGTGTCGCAAGGATTCAATAAAGCCATTGGATTGGTGCACAACTATCAGACGTTTTTAAATTATCCGACATTCTTGAAAATTATTCATTTTAACAGCAACATTTTTAAATTACTAATCCGGAGTGTCTTCCCCAGCTACTTCAATAACTGCCTCCCATTTGCTTTAAAGACGATTCCATGGGCAAAGAATTCACGGTTCTTGGAGATCTTTTGGAAATTGCAATTCGTTGAAGCAATTCCATTAGAATTCTGACACATTCGGGTTTATTGTCGTAATTTAGGGGAGGGGGAGATTATCCAGACAATTTCTGCACCTTTCCAAGCTTTGATATGGTGAACGATGGTTGAATGGTTCCGAAATTATTGGGCAACATTCTCGTTAAAACTTCGTTCCTTTCAAAATTGCCTGATCGTCAAAATCCGATGGTCGACCTATTGCTGTCTTATCTTCCGAGCTAGAATTGCGAATTTGAAACCGACAAACCATTTACTTACATTGATTTGATGGTTGTGCCCTCACAGAAAAAGTCGTTGATACCTCGATATGCTTGAACTACTTTGCATCCTTTCTCAAAGTTGCACAGTAAAATATAACGCAGTCGACCACAAAAAATCCTGTCGATACTGCTACGTTCCGTAGTGGCTGGGTGGTCGGCTGTATACAAGTATAATATGGCGAATATGAATACGATTATAGAATGTATATTACTTAAAAGAAAGATATTTTTCATAAATTTATAAAATATTGCAATGTTTTCATTAAAATTAAGCAAGTTAAATAAACGCCTGTTAATTATACACAAACCGAATTCAATTTCTTGAATAAGAAAATTTCAGAACGAGACTCATTTCATGCAACATTGTTGCTAAATTTCGTTTAGTAGAATGCCCATAAGATATCTTCCTTTCGTACAATGCCCACAACCGTAGTCTAAGCTCGTGATAAGAGCATGTAAGAGACCGATTCGGATAGAAAGAAGAAAATTTAAACATTTAAATTTGGCATTAATCTAGCTGCAAGTTAATACAAAACATTCCTGCGTGGTTTTGATAGCGTTCACCATATTGAACGTTCACCGTTCGATTCTTTTTGTAGTTGGTGCAAAGAACACAATCAGCAGGCCTCAGTATGAAAACAATGTTTATTTAAACGAAGACACTAATACAACGACGAATATACAGACGACAAATATGCAAGTCGTGACGAACACACAACAGTAGCTCTTAAGTAGATATCGTCCACAGCACACAAAGCGGTCAGAGTACAGCAGTTAAGGGATTTTCGGAGCTTTGCTGTACGGTTTCTCCAGACAGCTGAAATACTCCGTCTATTCTCACTTTAGCTGCCAACTTACTATCACGACGTTGCTTCCGCAATAAACAACAAAGCCCACAGCTCAATTCAGCACTAGCTTGACTCCACCGTTGCTCTGCTATCCTCTGGAAGACTCGTGCTGTAATTACCGGCTGCTTGAGACTGATGTCCGTTTATAGTTCCCGGTAGGCTGAAGGACAGTTCTTGTAGACCAGTCAGGTGTATCTCGGTTCCCAATAGACGGAACTATAAAATTATCAAAGTCTCCAACATTATCCATTTTGTTGCCAAAGTCACCAAACTCCAGATGCCGAGGCAGAAAAAACGGCAGTATGAAACATCGATGAGGAAATCCATCTTTTCGGCGATAGAGTCGACCATGCCGGGAAGCAACATCGCATGTTTGTAACAATAGATTGCATTTTGATTTTTATAACACATTTTGAAAATGGAATTCACAGTCGGCGCTCCTTGGTAATGCATCTTATTTCGATACCATCTTTCCACGAGAAGTAACAAAGCCATGGGATTGAAACTAAAGATTCCATGGGGAAGGCATAATTAATAGCACAAACATTAATAGCATACAGATAAATAAATACATTAACAAAAAAGAATTGATCTTCATCGGTACATCAATAACCTTAGCAACTAAGCTGACTTTGGGTTTAGAAAAGGGGAAAGGGGAAAGTTTCCCCTAATCCATTTCAAGGTTGTTTTTTTTTTTATAAAAAAATTCAAAGTTAATTGCAAGTAAGAAGTAATTGAGCATTCCATTTTAAACGTTGTTTTTTCGCACCAAGCCTAAACTTCTTGCAAGAGCCGTAGACACAATACCAAGATTAATAAAAGAAAAATCTGGAAATTTCTGTTCATAATATTCATAGTTTTTTTTAATTGGAAAAAAAATTAATGATTTATTAGAAAGATAATTAACTCACTGAAATTTTAAAAACTCTTTAAGCAAGTTATGAGCAATGGATTTAATTCATTTTGGGTGCAAATAATACTGGTTGCAATCTATTTCTAACTGTATCGAAACCCAATATTCAGATGGATATTATGCTCCAAAAATCACGGATTTAAGATTGCGATGCTAACACATTGAAGACGGGAGTCTTAGTACTACGATTTCATTCGCGTTACCTAATATATTTTGTTCAATTCCTACTATTAAATCACAGTCCCTGTATACATTTATTTATATAATCTTGTTCTAAATTTCAATCGTTAATAAAATGGTTTATTTAACCTCTCTAGTTCAAATACATTTTTTAACTCGTAGTTGATGACACTAGATGTTAATACAATTTTTTCAAATATTAATTCATTAAATTCAATTTTAATGCTTTAGAGTTTTAGTAACTTGTAACGAAAATTGAAATCAACTAGGCAATAGCTCAATCTGTAAAATGCGAGGACTCAACATTTTTCACGTGAAGGTAGAGGATACGAGTCTAATTCGTGCGATCAATTTTTATACTTTTGATAACTTTATAAAAAGCTACTAAAATAAAAAAAATTGCCCCAAGTAGGAATTGAATTTAAAAATTTTATATTGCTTGTTACTTCTAAAAACTAATCCAAATCTGAATTAGTGTTTTTGCAAGAGTTCACAGGGCTCTAGGAAAAAAAAAATTCGACTTTTTTTTAATTGCAAATTTACTTACGAATCAAATGGGAAACTAGTCATGGTATCAACACTTCCTCAGAATTTGGCATAGGAAATGGCATCACGTTCATCTAGATTACAAAAAGAAAAAATCCAATAATGAATTTGCTTTTGAAATTTAAATATTAAAAAATTTTAACGGAATGCTTAAAATATTCCTTGTCCTTATGACAGGAATGCTTGCATTTTGATGCAAATGTACAAGCAATTTATTTAATATTTCGATATTTCAGACTAATACATTAAAATTTTCTGCTTCGATTAATGTTTGCCGATTAGTTGAACTTGTAAACGTTAGGGAAGAAATAATTGAAATGAACTTTCTCAGGATCACGATCCTTTATTGCGTTTTAAATGAAAGTAAAACTATTAATTGATTTAGCTAAATTTAATTTCCGAAATTTAAGAAAATTCTCATCCAGAACTGCTAATTGTATACTAATATATTAATACAATACAATTCTACGAAACTAACTCGATTATATTTCAGCCCTAATACGAAAGCAAATGGGAGGGGGAAAAAAAAATCAATAAGTAGTATAAAAGCGACCCTATGGTTAGAAAGTCAAGGTTTAATTTAATCGAATTCTTAACAATAAATTGAATTAGTGATTTGCATATTTTCATCGAAAATGCCAAATGCATAAAGTTGAACGCTTCTGTAACTGCTTGAGCGTAGAATGCGAGCCAAATCTGGTACGGTATGATTGTGAAAGAACAGCACAAATGTTAACAGGAAAACTGAAATCTGCCATCAGAAATTTTAAATTACAACGCGAAAATTCTTTTGATCATACGATTATATAAATGTGCATACGTCAACTTAAAAAAATACAATCCTTTTTTAAATTTCGAGATTGACGAGAGCTTCAAAACTTCTTTGCCACACAAGAAAATGTTGGAAATGAAAAGTGAAATTTATGCCTCATTCATTGCCCTCGAGATTCAGTTTGAAAACCCTCGAACCAAAACATCACAAAAAGTAAATTCCCATTTCGAAGCAGAATAACGAGCATTTCCGTCGTAACGCAATTTCCAAATTATAAGCTATTTACCAATTCATTTTTAAACATTTTTATACAATTTATATAAGAAGCAATTTTGGTAAAAACCGATTCGAATTTTTGAAATCCTAAAACCGTTTCGTAATCTTAAAACAGGAGTCAAATCCTTTAATGTTTCCCACTTAAGAATGTAGTGATATTTCCCCTTGCGAGAAAAATACTTATCAAAATTGCTATTAGACGCGAGTGAGGTTTTTGCATATAAAAATTTAATTTCATCCGAAAGAAAATATATTTAACGAAAATAACAGCTATGATGACAGTTCTACATTAACATTTTAAAAACTCATCTGCTATCAACGAAGCATAAATAAAACCATATTGGTAAAAGCAGCAGAGCCTTATATAAAAAGGCATTTTTCAAAATAAGCATACATAATATTGCAATACTGGTAAAAGCAGGTAAAATATGCGATTAAAAGAGCATGAATATTTAGTTTATGCTTTATTCATTGTGCAAGTGATTTCGAGCTTCAACATTCATTGCCCGTGCATTTTGAAGCTTCAAAAAACTTTAAACCAAAACATCATTCTCGCATAATACAGCAATTCCAGTTAAAAAGGACCGAGATATCTTCAACTAAAAATGAAATCCAATTTGAAACAATTTCTCACTGTCACAGCGGACCATTAACATTTATTTTATGCGGATATTTGGCGATAATCGAGTATTTTACACGATAAATATTTGTAGCCAAGTACAAGAAAATTTCGCGGCTCTATCCCAGTGTACGGTACGCTATTTTGGCGATTTTTTGGCTCCATTTCTCGGGCGATAATTATTTTCTCCTTGTCAACTTCACCCTTTCTCTCCCGTTAAAAGATGGTAACCTCGTGTGCTTCGCGGAGTCGTGTTTCGCCAATAGTCGCCAAAAACAAGATGGCGGACAAGGAGCGTACCGTTCACTGGGAATTAACCGAATTTCGCAACGTAAGGATTAAAAATTTAAAGGAAGTGACACACATTACAAAAAAGGATGAATTATAAAAGTTGTTGCCTACGTTTATTTTTTAATTTTAAGAGGCGAATGCATTCCCCTCCCCCTATAGGAGTAGCTTATCTAACTCCTCATATTGGACGAAGAACGAACGTTTGCCGAAGATTCCAATCCTTGTTACCGAAAGACGTGCTATTGGTCCTGCTTAGAATTGGGCTATGAAAATGACGGTTCAAAAGGATATTAGACGTCACCTTCGGGTGTTTCACTATACTCCACCCTCTTTACAATACCATTCTTTTTACAACACGTATATATATTAATATATATAATTCTTCCTAAACTTAATACCTTTATAAATTCGCAAGTATAGATTTGATATTGAAGTTTTTTTGCTGATTGGATACAAGTGCCATAACTATTTAAAGTTAAACCAAAATTATATACAATTTTTATCCATTTCCTCAATTTATCCGTTTACTTAGAATTAAAACTCTACATACACTAGAATCTATATATAAAAATTAGTCGCAATTATTAATACACATTTATTAATTTCTTAGACTACAAGTTTATATAATCGCAATGATACACTTGCAAGAAACATCCAAAGGCAAGGGCAGATAAAATGAAGCAAAGCATTTCTGGATTAACAGCAAAGCAAAGATGTGTTATACGAGATTGAAAATGTTTAAACTTTATAAAATTGAAATAAAAACCGGAGTTTTAAGAATTTATATGGCACGAGCATTAAATCCAAATGAGTAATATACAAGTTAAGGCAAATGGTTGGGGACCTTTGAGAAAAATATTAGAATGATACAAAAGAACTGAATCTTCCTATCATTCAGCCAACAGTTGGTTTTAAATTAGGCGCAGTTTAAATAAAACTTTCAGCAAGTGATTTAAGTTAAATTTGTCAGAATAGTTCAGAATGACAAGAGACAAAATTCCTGAAAATAAAGTTCGATAATGTAAACATTTAGCATACAATTTTAGGAAGTAATTTAGAAGACTTTTCTAGAAGTTTATAGAAAACAGTAACTATAAAATATTTTTTCCACATTTCAAGGAAGTTCAAAATGGGTTTATTGTACAAGCATTTTGCGATAAGAATTGTACAAGTATGAAATTATAATAAGTTTTTAAAAAAGCTTTCGCTGAAGTTTCATTAGTGATATAAACATTTCCAAGCAGTTTTTCGTCAAATTAACTTCTCACCTGTAACAAGTCACAATAAAATAAACACTATGCAAAGCTTAAATCTAAATAAAGAATTCAAACTCGGGAAATTATAGCAAATTCCTTTGTTAACTATTCGCTTTATCCTACGAATTTTTATAAAAATTTTTTAAAATAATTATGGAGGCCATTCCATACAACATTCAATCATTTCATTCAATACTCATTTCAAACTCTATTTTCCCAAAATTCTTACGAAATGCACTTGTAAGTATTACCTTTTTTTTTAGGGACTCTTCAGACTAACAACAAAAACTGCAACATCAAATAAAGTTCTGTAATGCTTACCGGCATGTTTATGCCAGACAGCCGAGGGGCAAATTTCACATTGAACATCATTACACTGGAAACCTATTTAAGTACTTTTCAACTTTCTCAAAATTTACTTCTAATCAGTTTGTAGAAAACTTACTAGTTCTAATCGCCCAGCTTGGAGTCCAGATAAGCACCATACCACAAGAAGCCACAGCAAGCGAAATAGGACCTGGTCATAAAAATATAAAAACATTACGATACAAACTTTAAAAATGACTAGAAATAAAAATTTTCAATAGTTTTCAGAGGATCACATGGTCACGGTCATTACACGGCACTACACGATTTCAGTCTTACACAAGATAACCAAATTATTTTCAAATGAAAAATTTTACTTATATTTGGTGTCAGTTTTTTTTAGGTATGCTCTTCAAAGTAACAACAAAGTTTTCAACATAAAATAAAATTCTGTAGTACTTACCGGCTTGTTTGCGCTAGTCAGCCAAGGGGCAATACTTCAGTTTTTTTGCCCTTCGGAATGGATCCTCTTCCATTTTGGTAAAACAAACGTTGACCGCCCTTTGATGCACAGATTCAAGGCGGTCATAGTCCTTCCGGGTAGCCTTGGTCCACTCCAGAACGAAAGACATCGTATTATACAAAGTATAGAACAATTCAAAAGGTATAACAAAAAACACACGTTGATATCAAGAACCATCGAAGAAGTAATGGTTAGAATGCAATAACCAAGAGATTATAAAGTGAGCACTTATCAGCCAGCCAATCAAGATCACACAAAACTATGACGTCAGAGCAGATTATTTCTATAGTGCTCATTTGCAACTGCCATCTATTGGGAGCTTAGAGAGACAAAATATAAATATCCATAGTTTTAAAAATTAATAATTATAAAGCTAGAATTGAAGTGTGTTCTAAAACTTAATTTAATTAATATTTCAAATAAAATATATCATTTAAAAAATCATCAATATATTGTGTATTCAAAATAGGATTTCATTAGTGGTATAAAAGGGGAAATTACTACTATTTTCAACATACTCATCTAGGAAAGGGCTTATCACGTGATATTCGTTCATAAAATTTGTAATATTGAAATACTTGGGAATATTTGCATGATTGTCAGACAAACACCTCACAAAAAATTAAGCTATCTAGTGTTACTCCATATTTTAGTTATTAAGAGATCACTAGCAACAGCAATGCATTAGCACATTAACACAATAATGAAAAAAGAAATATGTATCAAGGAAGATTGACATAATTTGAATCTATGTTGCTTGTGTGTATTTAGAATCAAAGAAATCAAAACGAGGTTCATTCTCATTTCCTGTAATTAATATTCGAAATTTTGCCTTAAGGTTATTTAAGTGATATAAGCATTGAAATGTCTCAGAGATAATTATAAATTGTAAATTATTCCAGGAATTCTATTGGTCAGAAAAAAGATCAATTTCAACTAATTTGACAGAAAACTAGTCAATAATTCGTGTCATCGTTAAAAAGAACTGAATTGCCTTTTGAAAATGAAAAAGTAAAAGAATCAACTACCTACATCATCTCTCTCCCTAAAAAGAAGAGGATTTCTTCATTAATGTAGTAAAGTGGCTTCATAGGATTTAATTACAGTATATATGACAAAGTGTCCTGCTTTGTTACATAACTCTTCTCAGTATATGTCTAATGAGGAAGACTGCATCATATTCCCTGCATTCAAAAGAGGAAGATTCAAGAAAAATCTAAGTAGCAGTCTTAATTTTGTCCGCCAATACTTTCTACAATGTAGAGGACATAATGGATGCAACGCATGATATCCACGATTCGTTCCATCTACGACGATGAATGCAACGAACTTGTATTTTGGTTCTTTTAAAAACGATTAAGTTCTCTGTTGTAAGATATTTTCAAAATATATTCTTTTTAGGTTCTTATGATTATCGAGACAGGCTTCGTTCCCCATGGTCTATGCAATGTTCGAATGTGTGCAGAATGGTTTGGAACACTGCTGCTCGATATGTCTGAATTAGAGAACAAATCGCAGTAAAAGCTTCAAATTGCAAGAAAGTTTAGTTTAGTTTAGTTATATTAACGCCCCATTGAACAACAACACTAGGGCTATTTTGGGACGGACCTCGTTCTTTTGAACCACGATTAGATGACACCTGAGCTGGCACACACCCCTCTCCATACCACACCATACCAGTGGGAGGACGTTTGGCCTGAGAGATTTAAGACGTAAGAGACCTCCTCACACGATGTTTTTTCGGTGGAATTGAGTTTCGAACCTGAAACCCTCTGGTTCCAAAGCCCAGACCTTACCACCAGGCCACCACGGCCCCAAATTGCAAGAAAGAAAGAAAAAAACCCAGCTCAGCCTGGTCTTTGGAATAAGTAAACATGGGGGATAAAAACTCGCATTGCCTTTGATAGCATGGGAAACGATAATATAAAAAGGTCATTATTCCTTAGATTTTTGTCGACTGCAAATGTCAAAAATTACCAAATTTTAGAAAAATATATAGCTAGATCAAGAATATGGAGGATGCATATGGGTTAATGGAAGCACTTTTCCTCATAATTACTTTACAGACAGAGACAATTATTAGAATTATAATGTTGATCTGCCACCCATGAGAGTTTATACTATCAGAACCCACACATTGCTATGATCATTGATAATGCTTAATGGGATAAAATCCGAAAGAAGTTGGATCACTAAATTATCCATATCTTGTGGACTAATGGCATTATTAATATAATTATATAGCTAAATATGACTATAATGTAAAAATTTGTATAGCAAAAACCTGAAAAGAAGTAAGAAAATTGAGAGGTATGTAAGGATAAAGACAGGATGCGAAAATACTGACACCATTTGAATTGTAAACTTCTGTGACTGCATCTTTCTGAAAGTTGTATCCGCTCAGTTTGAAGGTAGTGCTAGGTGTTAGTTACTGAATACCACAATTCCAGGGGAAGAAAATACTCAATAAGCGAGATTTCCACATAAAGCGATTAGAGGCGATAGTTGGAATCATTTTGCAACTTAACTTTAGGTTATCATCATCCTCAGATGGATGTAGCTTGATATTTTACCTATTTTTGCATTAAAAATGGGTGGTAAATTTTTGTGGGCAACACCCTACATCACTATTCCTAAGGCAACATAATATTTTGGTTCTAATCTTTTATATTTTTCAATTAAGTTCCTTTTGAAAAAGGATCCTTCCAGCTTTCGAAAATTGTGAATAGTGTAAATGACTTGTGTGACTTGTGTTTTCTTTTCCATTTTGAGAAGCCTAACTACTTGAGTGCACTTGTTTTGATACGTTCTCCATCAAAATATTCTTTTTTTCGTAATGTGCTTCATTTTGTGGCAATAATTATACAATCATTGTAAAAAAAAACAGTTTTAAAAAAGGAATTTTTAACTTCAGATGTGTAGCTGACACTTGGAATAAGAGTTTGAGACTGAACTTTATATCCGACTTCGAGATATAATAAGTCTTTTATTTTGGTTGATATCATTTATCCAGTTTTGAGTACAGGTAGAATCGAAAATAAAAAGGATTATCGCAATTTACATACTTTTGTGGTGGTAAGTTCATAAGCCAGATAACAACTTCCTTACGCGAGTGTACACTTTTGTCTAGGAGTTATGTTACACGGCTACGGGCCCAATGATCCCGAGTTCGAATCTCTCTAATGCACATTGGTGACCCTGGTTCTGAACTAACAAATACAACCTTCATGGTATTCTTTACTGGTAGCAAAAGCCGCCATAACGTTTGGCGCGATAAAGGAAGTAATGTGTTGGTAAGTTCATAAGCGAGATAACTTCCGAACACAAGAGTCCACTTTTGTCTTGGGGTTGTCATGGCTACGGACCCAATGGTCCCGAGTTCGAATCTAAAGAATGGACATTTTTTGCATGCTGAGCACTACTGGCTATTATGCTCAACGGGCACAAATAGTTAACAATTAAAAGGCAGTTTGGGTTTCAGTGACAAAAGAGATAGAACTGGAATTAACTAAATGGATTTCAAATATACATAAGATTATTAGAAACCCTTAACCTTCATAAAAGTGCTCGGGCCATTTTAACATCTGAAACCTTGAGATATAAGGCTTCGTTTCATGGAGTTATCCATCGTGTCATAATAATACAGCGAATGTCTATAACCTCTTGAGATTTCAACTTTTATTATTTCCACTGGGACATATAACAGTTCCCAAGATGAAATAACAGCTTTCGAGATAGAAAGAATATATTTAGGAATTGGTGAGAACTGAATACAAAAGCTATTGTAGACCATGTTTTTAGTTTTTGAAGCCACTGGACTTGTTAATAGCGGTGAATTCTCGAAAGCAAGCCTCCAAAGCGCATCTAATTAATATAAGTAATTTCACTGACAGTTGCGGTTACTTTTTGTACTAGAAGGGAAATCAGTTTGAAATGTTCCATCACTATTATATTTTTACTATAAGTTATAGAATTAAAAGGTGATACTTTAAATGACCGATGAAAAGTCCATTCTATATAAGTAAAATTTTGGGCCCGGTTCCATTACCCACAAATGAATTTAACGACTGAAAATATCATTCCTATCATCGGCGCAAAACTTAGCGTTAGCAGGAATCTATAAGCTCAGAGTCATTTCCGGAGATAATGACCACCCGTAGCACTCCTTTTCCCTGGATTCCCAGCGGATTGAAAATTCAAATTTCGATATCTTGACTGATTGATACACTGTGTAACACGGTGCTAATCTGTCTAATGGTAGCATAAGAGTAACAAGTGCTGTTTCAGCTGCCCATGAGAAGGAAGCAAGTAGAATAACTACAGCTTCCTATGAAAATTTTCCTCGCCTTTCGCTGATAGCAGAAAACGCGAATAATAGTATCTCAATAAGAGTAAACTGATAACATGTCCGTTTAAATATGGATAGGAGATGCAGTAACTTCCGAGAGTAAAGATCCCTGAGCACCAGAAAGGAGAAATATGACTTCTAGCTCAAATGAAGATAAAACACACACTGGCTTGCACAACCCTTTTTACAAGAAGATGGAGCTCATTCACACTATGTGTGAATGATCACCCGCATGCAAGTCCTTCACACATAGTCGTTTACTTGTAAAATAAGGAAAGAACAACCATGCACAAACAGGGGACGACCAGATCAAGGGAAAGACGCGCTATCTCTAAGCCAGGACACTGGCATGAAAGTAAACTGGAAGCGATTGAAGATATTTCTTCCAGTTTACTCTCATGTTCCCCAGATTGTCCAGTTTACTCTCTTTTCAGTTTACCCATATTATCCCAATCCCAAGCACGAGATCGGGATAGCCGATAGTAAGCGAGATTTGATCTGACATTATAGGAAGGGCATGGATACAAATAATAGTGTTTAAAGAATTTTAATATGCATGCAAAGTATTAACAAAGTGGAAAGTTTTACTGATTATTAGATTATTAAAAATTTGCTTTAAATATTATTTGTGCAAAATTAATATTAACCTATTTAATTTATAAAATCTGCCGAACATGAGTATTTTTGTAATATACATAAACTAAATTTAAATATTTAACCCTGCACAGGTCGAGCGGATTACAGTTAGACTTTAAGTAAGTTTGATGTTTAAAAAATAATTAAGAAGAAGTGCCTTGTTATGTTTAAAATTGATTAAAGAATGTTGATTAATTATTTTGGAGTTGGATGGACTACAATTGTAATCTGCGCGACCTTTTACGTGACTTAATAGAGATCGACCGGTGCAGGGTTAAAGGAACACTATCAATGTTCATATTACCTTATCTTGCCTTGTTTTTTGACCTTTTTTTCGAAAGAAAT
Source organism: Argiope trifasciata (assembly GCA_026543055.1). Taxonomy (NCBI): domain Eukaryota; kingdom Metazoa; phylum Arthropoda; class Arachnida; order Araneae; family Araneidae; genus Argiope; species Argiope trifasciata. The sequence continues at coordinate 507,095 of JAPMOQ010021195.1, read as the reverse complement.
GTTTTACTAGATTTGGAAATAATAAGCATATTTCTTTTTTTGAAATTGCATTCCTTAAAATATATATATCGCTTCCCTCTTGTTTTTCATTTGTATTACGATATTTCCTTTTATACTTTTTACAACAAACTACTGGAAATTTGATTGCTGGTAAACGTTATTGCTATATTGTACATGATCAAATATCTTATAAGAGAACGATAGAATATAAAACTTATTGTGGCATTGATTTCGCTGATATTAATGTCACAAGAAACCGCTATGAGAGTTCAATTAGTATGAAATGAAACGAAGAGATTGGCTTTATAAATTTTTAAACCAGAAAATGATTTAATAATTACACTTTGATTTTCTTATACAGATTACTAGAATGAAGACAATGCCCAAGAATTTATTGATGCAAATAATACAGCTGTAAACCGAAGCCAAAAGTCAATCGCATTCAGTGCAAGAAATGGCTAGTTTAATATGATTTACGATATTGCCCAAAATTATCCCCATCTATAAACTATTTAAAGTAAAAATTGTTCTCGTCTGGGCTTTTAATCGAGACAAACTTAAAATATAAAATTTTGTAACAAAACTTGTTTTTAGACGCAGCAAAAGAGATGGCATGTAATTTGAATCTCGCAGTACATTTCTCCCTGGCCCTGTGCAAAATCGCATTTCTCCCTGGCCCTGTGCAAAATCGCATTT
>JAPMOQ010021195.1:470342-501321 GCA_026543055.1 Argiope trifasciata | reverse complement strand
AATTGAAAATAAATGAAAATTGTTAAATGAAGATAATCAAGTTCAAAATGGTTTGGAAAAGAAAAATTCCAACATTTTAACTCCACGTGAACAAAAGTTTATAAAATATATTGAATAGTGTTTTAAAGACTTCAGTCAGGAGATTTTCAGCACGGTCATTTTGTAGCAATAATCAAATAATTACGATTTTAAAAAAACTTTGAACTGTCATTATAAACGTCAAAATCAATTATTCCCAATTGTCTCTCCTTCATACCAACTTTTCACTCATAAAAGTTCAACCAATAAAACAAAATAATAAATCACTCCCTCCAAAAATAAAATTGTAAAAAATATCACACAATACTTACTCATTTCATTCTTGCACAGGATACTCATTTCACACTATTTATCAACTCTTATGAAACTCACTTGTGAGAGGCGTTACTTTTTTTAGGGATACTCTTCAAGATAACTACTGACTCGGCTATATCAAACAATACACGGTAACGCTTACCCGCATGTTTACGCCAGTCAGTCAAGGGACAAAAATGGAGTTTTTTGACCCCTTGAAATGAATTTACTTCAACACAGACATAAAAAGTTCTTTGGCGCACAAGTTCCAGGTGGTTAGAATCTTTCTTCGCAAGTTTGATCCACTCCATAATGTGATATATCGTGTTATACAACGTATAGAACGATTCACATAACAAAAAGAAAGACAAATGCTGACACTTTGAAACATGTAAGAAGTAATAGCCAGAACACACTAACCAAGAGATTATAAAGCAAGCATTTATCATCCAGCCAATCAGACCACACAAAATTATGACGTAAGCTCAGACTAGTTCCACAATGTTGTTTAGCTCCGTCATCTTTTAGAAGATTAAAGAATCAAAAATTAAATTTTCATAATTTTACAATAAAAAAATTATTATTTTCAAACTAATATTGAAACATGTTCAAAAATTTATTTCAATTAATATCTCAAATAGAATCTATCATTAAAAAATCATCAATATATTAAGTATTCAAAATATGATTTCATTAGTGATACAAAATGGGATTAGATAAGCATATTGAAGATTACTATAATCTTCAATATGCTTATCTAGGAAAAGATTTAGTAAATTGTTATTCGTTCATAAAATTACGAATATAGAAATACATCGGAGCGTTTGACGTTGAATTGAAATTATTTCAATTGAATTATTTTCAGTGACAAAAATATAAATTTCAATCAGACGAACTGGCTTAGTGATAGCGCTTTACTTTTTCTAACACACGTGTCTGGGGTTCGATCCACGAGCGGAGCTAGATCGACTCGGCATTTCATTCCTACAGTAGGTCAAAAAAACTGAGGACCAAGCAGGCTTGGGAACTAAACACGGGGTTCTCCATTAAGCTGACCAACTAACCAGGACATATGCCTTACACTCCAAGGCACTCGGTCAAGAAAACAGATATGGGCACTGTAGGCCTTGGCTCATATGAGCTGTCGTGACGCTGCGTTTAGATTAGTATTTATTATTTGCTAAATATTGAAATTCAAGAACATTTTCACAAATGAGCCGTACCTGCATGTCATTTTTTTTTTCTAATGAGACAAAATTCTACCTTTGGAAAAACAATTTTAAATCTTAGCAATCAGTTGACTAAGATGGAACAAGAGACAAATATCTTAATAATAATCCTTTACAAATATATACATTCACAACGTAAATATGATATTAAGTAGCAATAAAGGGGAAAAATATATACAATGTTACATTGCTGTTATTACAGAGTTTTGAGCATATTTTTTTTTACTCATATTGGGTTGGTGCATGGTTATCAGGAATTTCTTTGACATGCCATATTTTAATACAAAGTTGCAATATTTTGCAAAACTTATGAATGAAAATATTCTTCTACTTCTACTTATAGAAATTCGGGTCGGTAATCATACTCATATTCGTCATATTGCCGCATTGAAACAAAACATTGCCGAATCTGCATAGCTGGATGGTTATGGCGCTGGACTCGTAATCTGTAGATCATGTATTCGAATTCCAGTAGACTTAAAATTTGTTTAAGCATTTTCCCTTGATTTCGTGTTTCGGAATATTCTGGACCTTTCTTTAATTTACCAGATAAGTGTTCTAGACTTTTCTTACTGTCTCCAGAAAGGTATTCTGGAACTTTCCCTACTTGTATAAAAGCTGAAGATCTCTCAGTCACCGTGTTCTTAGTTCAGACTTGAGTTAATAAATGGATTTAACTCTACTTCCTGTGTCTTCTTGAGTTCTATCTACTTGATAGTATTATGCTTATCATCTCCCATCGCGATAACATTGAGAGGCATGTCGTGGAATGCATTACCAATAAGAGCTGGGGAACTGCGTCCACGTCCACCATATTCTCCCACAGAAGCGCCTACCGATTACCAGGCCACTCGTTGGCTAAAAAACAGGCAGGCGAGTAATGTTTATGACTACTTTTTAAACATAGTGGTGGATGCCAAAGCATGGATTGTCTTCAAAAAGTGTGATATTTTTCACGTCGAATAGACCATATTTCAAGCAAATGGGAAACAGTCATTGAAGCAAATGGTGACTACAATCAGAATTAATCATTTAAAAGTATTACTGTAGAATTTTTGTTTCCTTTTTCATAGTAAATAGTGTTCAAGAACGCCTGATAATACCATTTAAAAATTCCTGATAACTATGCACAACCCAATATGTAGATCGCATATTTATATAAAAAATCATTATCATAGTGGAAAAATAATCAAATTTTCATGCATTTGTCACATAGACCTAACATTAAGGCATGGGCAGTTGACAGTCTGATGCCAAGAAATGTGCATATACATGAAGGGGGAAAATTGGCCCAATACAAAATCTTATTACACCATCGTCTATCATGTGACTAACAGAAACACTGATACCAAAAAAAAAAAAAATATGCAAGCTTGCATGTATTTTTACGTAAGGAGAAAAATCACCAAATACGAATTTTTATAACTCCATCTATATTATGTAGAAAATTGGCATCAGAAAATCGGCAATATTTTTACGCAAGAGGAGAAATAGACAACACTAGTAACACTAAGAAATAATACAAATTATTTATATCATTATTTTTTAAAATATTATTTTTTTTCGTGCTTATAACAGTTTTCTAATTAAAGATTAGTTTAACAGAACATGAAAAAGTTACAAGGTACTAATTATATTAAATTAATACATTCCACATTATAAAATGTTAACAAAATAGATTATTCTATTTCACTTCCCAGACTTTGAGCTTTATTTGTGATACCTGAAGTTTCTGGACACTTTTTATAGTAAGAAATAGTAAAGGCTCGGTAAAACTCAGGATTAATTTCCAGTGACTTGCCAAACATGACCAAATAGTGTAAACTTACTTAAAACTCGTCAACAGTCAATCAAAAAAGAATGGATTGATAGGGTGTATAACCCGAGCTTATAATAATTTTTAAAACTTAGTTTACAGTTTGTATATAATAGTTTAAACATAATTTTATAGTTTGCACTTATAATTGTTTTTAAAAAAACGACTCCATATTTTTACGAATCACCACGTTTTAGATCTCCCAAAATCTGAGAAATTTTTTTTAAAAAAATTACGAATATGAGTGAATACAATTATTTAAAAGTCTTTTCAGTTTGAGGGATGACATTTTGTATGTGGTCTCTACTTCAGATTTTAAAAATTTCTATCAGATTTTGAACGAAATACATTCAGAAGAAATCTATCAATAATATGCTAAGAATATAATTTAAAACGATAGCAACTAAGCAAAGACATCTAAATGACTCATATTTGATGCACAGATTTAAAAACTAAAGTGTAAAGATATATCAAATTCTGAACCAAATCCGTCAAGGGATGGATTGTCTGTCGTAGTTCATGTTCATAAACATGTAAACGCAATAACTAAAAGATGAATTTGGATTTTGGATTTAAAAAAATAACTAAAAGAAGCAGCTATGGGGTACTTTTAAAATTTCGGGTCTTATTAGAATTGGGGTTTCGAGTGGAATTTTGAGTCTTCATTTGGTTGGTAAAAGAACAACCTAAATACATACTCGATTTTTTTTTCCCCTCATACTATGAAGCACTAATGTAACAAGTGTTCATGCGTAGGACTTTGAAAAATGGTGCTTGAAGAATTGCAGATTTTTATACATTAATTTAGTGTGAGTTATATCTTTCATAATATATTTGTCCTTTTCTTCTTTTCTCCTTTATATTTTTTTCACCTTTACTTCCCTTGCTTAACTAATGCTACACTTTTTTTTTAAATTTGAAATGAGAATTTGCTTCAAAAATAGAATAAGGTAGAATTTTGCAACATATTAACGAAAAAGAAATATCGTTTTCTAATTTTATTCAATTATATTTTTTACAAATTTAATTCGATTTCAATATCGAACAATAATATTCATTTTAAATATCTTCGAAAAATCATTAATATTTTTAAAAAATATGTAAATTAAAACTGACATAATTTATTTAAATATTAACTCCCCTCTTTGCCCCCATTCTGTACTCTATGTTTGATTTTTCGATTTATTCCATTGTTTGTTTACCAATAATATTGATTAGATTTTAATTATTAATGCATCTAAAATATTTCAACAGTCACTCATGCTATTGTTGTTAGCAGACTGTTTAATGTGAAAGAAACTTCTAAAACACAAACAATGAAATAGACGAAACAATGAATACATCTTATGCTGCTTTGTTAAGCATCATTTCTCTTTCTGCAACTGATCGTTGTGTGACTTTTTTTGCTGAGCTATGCTTAGTGCGTTTTTTGTACATTTCAATGAGGCTTTGGCTATCGTTGGATGGATCGTCCTATGGACGATCTTGGAACTGTTGAAATATTACATGTTCCCCCACTTACCCTCGATCGGAAATCTGTTTTTCGATCCCGATTTGGATCAGGATGCTGAAGCAACACCTGATCCACCTGCTACTAGAGTGGAATCCGTTCCAGTGGTTCGCTCTTACATAGTATTTAGGATTTGCCAAGCTTTAGAACTTCCAGCGGAACTGGCTCCATCTGCTGTCCAGGTGTCAGATATCCCTGTTGTAGAATCCTACGCGGTCTACAAGCTGTGCTCTGCTCTGTGTTTGCCTGCACGGATGGCTCCCGTCGGAGTACCAGTGGTGGAGTCCTTCGAAATCTACCAGTTCTGCTTAGCCTTGGATATTCCAGTGAGATACCGGTCGCAGAAGGACGCAGTTTAACATCGAAACTGTCGTCGGCTGCCCGATGCAGTTTTCAGATCAGAACTGTCTTCGGATGCAGCGATGGATGGTGGAGGTGGAGGGGGAACGAAAGCAGCCCACATCCACGTGGTGTTCCCTGGAAAACGGTGCAGTTCTCTGGAATTGCATCGGCTAAGAGGCTACTGAAGTGTGAAAACAAATAAATAACTTATTGAGTTTGACAAAATTTTACAACTCATTTTTGATTTTGCGTTTTAATGCCACAAAATTTCATTACAAGTACCAAATTCAGAACATGTAGAACAAGCTTTTATAGTAACAACAGCAGCAATGTTTTATTTTAAATATACGCAGGAATTATATATTTTTTATTACAAAAAATATAAATGAATTTAAAATGCGTTTTCGAAAAAAAAAAATGTTGTAGAACTCACACTTATGGAAAATCAATACTCTTTAAAATTTTACAGAAATCATTGATTTCGTTTCAAAATATGTAAATACCCAAATTATTGAAGTAAATAAATTAGAAAGAAATGCAAACCTACGCAGGCTTAACTGCAGTAGAAATTTTAAAAATTTTAAGATAACAAGAGGTATCATAAAAAAAGTAATAAACATTTACAGGTGAGTCAAGCTATAACTTGGAGAAATTTTTTTACTTAAAATTCAAGTTAATCTTCAGAGTTCCTTCTACAATGAGTATAATGAAAAGTTTTAAATTTTGAAGAGGTCCTTCTTCAAAATCTTCTAAGAATGCGCTAGAAAGATTAAAAACGTGGCAAAAAGCATGAAATTTCCAAAATTATGTTAGCAATTGCTTTGAAAAAATCATTGACATTTCGACACTTTTAAAAATAGTTCTTTTTGATGCTTCCATTCTTTAAAATCTTCTTCGATCCTAAAAAAGTTGTATGCATATTTATTAAGTGAAATTGAGGATAAAGTTGTCGTTTTTATTTCTAAACATAGAAATTTATTTATATTAAAATAATCATATTTGTAAACTTCAAAATATAGAATTTTTTCACATTTTCGAAATGGATATGTAAAGATTTAGCAATTTTATTAGAATATTTAAAACATATGAACTTGGGTTATTTAAAAGTTTTCTACAGTTAACTTTTTTACCTATATTAAAAATTTACCATTGTAAATCTGATGGAGGAATCTTAAAACGATTCGAATTAGAAAAATTATAAATTTAAACTTTATTACAAATTATTAATATCATCTATCAAAGCTAATTAATTAATTAGTTAATATTATTATCTACCAGCTGGTTCGCCAAGAGTAATGGGGTCTAAGATTTTCAATTAAATACTTATGTGCCTTGCTCTCTTTATAATTTCTCTACCAGATATACTTAAACTTCGAAAGTCACGTAACACTGATTTACTAAATTAATGATATAGATGTTGCAAACGATCGTAGAAACCTTTGTCTTGTATTTCTTTTTTAGAAAACATAACATTTAATATTTATTTAATTTCACCCAATCACGTGGTGAATGTTACATTTTTTTTCGATTTAATTTGCAGTCATAGTTAATTTATTTTTTAATTTGAACTTAGTATGATTTCAACAGTTTAATAAAAGCTATTTTTTCCCTTTGCTCGTTCATTATTTATTTTAGAAAATGTCACATATTATATTTCTTTTATTTTATCCAGTCACGTGCTAAAAGTTGCATTTCTTTAGATTTAATTTGTAATGATAGTTGTTTTTTTTGAGTTTGAACTTCCGTCAAAAGGATGGCAACATGCTGATAAAACCTAATTTTTCCCGCTTGAAGTGCTCGTGCAGATTAAATTTTATTGTTTTGTCCGAAATATATTGTTGTAAAACATGGTTAAAATATTTCTTTAAAAATTCGTTAAAAATAGAAGCTTAAGTTATACATTAAAACAAAGATGCCATTAGAAAGCTAATTTTTTAATCTTTAAATTGATGTAAAAATCATCTTTGTGCGATAATATTTTCGGAAGTTATAGTGGAAAATCGTCGAAATTTCGCTTAAATTTTAATTAATTCAAATTCTAATTAAAAATTCGAAAAAAGGGTTCCGAGGTGCACATTCCCAAGCTCCAAAGTATACATATACCAAATTTGGTAGCTGTAGGTCCAACGATCTGATTTGTAGAGAGCCAACACACACACACACACATTGAGCTTTATTATAAGTATAGATAAAATTTAAAGTTTATCAATATTTGCTGAATAAGTCACAAAGACATATACATTATATTTTTAATTGAAAATTTCAATAATTGTTGGTTGCTATTTGAGGCTAGAAAACAATAAAATATATTTATTAAAATAAATGTAAAGAATATCGACTAAAGCGAAAGGTACGAACGTTAAAGAACAGTTCAGAATCTGTTCTTATAAATTTTGAAGATGAATGTGAAATGTAATTCAGTTGTCTAGGATATTAAATTTCTGTGAAGTGAAGATGAACAGAGTTTAAAGATTAATTAAATGTTTCATAGAAGCTTAAAAGGAAAGTACTAATAAATTTCATAATTTCTTGTCTTATGATAGTGATTTAATTATGCATATTTATTCATCTTTAGAACAGAAGGCTCAGAAGACTTTAAAACAGAAATGTAGATACAATTCGATTCTTTGGTATGTTGAATTTCTCAATAAAATTGTATGATTTAGTGCATTAAATATTTCATAGAAACTCACAATGCTTAAACTAAAGAGGTTCATACTTTGTTCTCAGTGGTATCCGGTATATTGATGTGTTTGAATTATACATATTTATATCTATTCATTCCAGTGTATTGTCACGCAAGCAACAAAATTCATTTATTAATGACACCTATGTAAAGTAAGTTGTCTATAATAAAAAATAAAAAGCATTTAAGAACAAGCAAATAGTACCGTTACCTTTTAACATTTTATTTCAAGGAAATTTTAATCTGCTAATAAAAATCAAGACAAGTAATATTAATTAACTACAAAAATTTCGAGGTGAACATGAAATTGAATATTTCACAACCATTCAGAAAGGTGAGCATTTTGTGAGGGTGGGAGGTACAGGTGCAAGACAAGATGGCTCAAAATTTGAAATCACGTGGTATAAATTCGATTACTTATATCTGTCTGCTTTTGAGACGGTTATACAATTTTTAGATGAATATCAAAAATTTCAACAAAAAAAAAAATGTGTATCTACAATATGGCTTCATTAATTGTGAATACTACTCTCTCAACCATTTAAATCGGATCTGTTTGCATTCATTTCATAAATAATGAAACGAATTGCTCGAATTTTAACTGTCGCAATTGCTCAAATTTTATTTGCCAGTCAGTACTTTTTAAACATGCAGTAATTTTATCACATATTTCGCAGTTTCTCGAACGTTCATTGCGGTGCTTTCTTTCTCAATTTTCCCTTTTGAAAAACATAACTTGTTGCTTTAACTTTAAAAATTGGCCATTAAGGTGGAATATTCTCATTTAAATTGAAAGATATGGTTGTTATCAAGCCATTTTAATCTTATATTGCTCAATTTCTTGAAAAAAATATCCCCCCACCCATTCCAAAAACTAAAGTAGTGAGACTAACCCAAATATTCTCGCATGCTCACCAAAGCATTTTTAGATATCTCCCCTAGAACTAAAATTTTGGATCTAGAGCAAGGCCTAACCTTGCACAATTACCTTGAATTACGAAATATAGCTTTAGCTCTCCTTTTTTACTTAATCTATTGCGAGAATATTTATATTGACATATTTTTGCCAAATTACAATTGTTATCACAAGAAAACACATCGAATTTCAAAGATTTTTAGGTTTACGAATTATTGCTCTTACAAGTATCACAGTCTGTGTCCTGGCATAAGTGTAGTACGTTTTATCCTGATCTGGGCATCCAGTGTTCTAGCTCCGATTCGGACATGGTTATTATTCTTCTGTGTTCTATCTGTGAGGTGTGTGAATGTGCCTGCCTCCCTGTAAAAAGGGGCTGTGCAAGCGAATGTGATGCATGAAGTACCCAAGCCATGCTCTTGGATCTAATTGTCGCTACTGAAAAAACAAGAGATGCTCACTCGACTTAAATTACTGATAGATCTATCAGCGGGCTTGTAAAGTGCCATAAGTAACATGTACAACAAGGTGTTTGTCTGACTAAAAAACTAATTGAGATTAGTTTTTTAGCCACTAAAAACTAATCTCAATGAGTTTTTAGTCATACAAACACTTCGTACAAAATTATGTGCCTAGTGTTACTCAATAGTATTCAATACTAAGATATCACTAGAAATAGAAATCTATACTTATAATAAAGCTCAATGTGTGTGTGTGTGTTGGCGCTCTACAGACCAGACCGTTGAACCTAAGCTACAGAATTTGGTACATGTATACCTTGGAGGTCGGGAATGTGCCCCTCGGAGCCCTTTTTTCGAATTTTTAATTACAATTTGAATTAATTAAAATTTAAGCGAAATTTCGACGATTTTCCACTATAACTTCCGAAAATATTATAGCACAAAGATGATTTTTACATCAATTTAAAGATTAAAAAATTAGCTCTCTAATGGTACCAGTGTTTTAATGTATAACTTAAGCTTCTATTTTTAACGAATTTTTAAAGAAATATTTTAAACATGTTTTACAACAATATATTTCGGACAAAACAATAAAATTTAATCTGCACGAGCACGTCAAGGGGAAAAAATTAGGTTTCATCAGCGTGTTGCCATCCTATTGACGGAAGTTCAAACTAAAAAAAAACAACTATCATTGCAAATTAAATATAAAGAAATGCAACTTTTAGCACGTGACTGGACAAAATAAGAGAAATATAATATGTGACATTTTCTAAAATAAATAATGAACGAGCAAAGGGAAAAAATAGCTTTTATTAGCTCTGTTGAAATCATACTGACAGAACTTCAAATTAAAAAATAAATTAGATATGACTACAAATTAAATCGAAAAAAAAAATGTAACATTCACCACGTGATTGGATGAAATTAAATAAATATTAAATGTTATGTTTTCTAAAAAAGAAATACAAGACAAAGGTTTCTATGATCGTTTGCAACATCTATATCATTAATTTAGTAAATCAGTGTTACCTGACTTTCGAAGTTTAAGTATATCTGGCACAGAAATTATAAAGAGAGCAAGGCACATAAGTATTTAATTGAAAATCTTAGACCCCATTACTCTTGGCGAACCAGCTGGTCGCCAAAGGCGGCTAGTAGTAAATAAAATGTAAGAAATAATAATAACAATGTAAAAAGAAATGTATGCTGATGAAAACTGATTAATTTGGATCTACGCTGCTTGAGTGGATGTAAAATCAAACCAATCAAAACGAGCTTCTTTGTTTCTTCTAATTAATATTCAAAATTTTGCTTTAAGTTTATTAGAGTAATATACTCATTGAAATGACACAAGAGGAAATAGAAATTGTTATTCCAATCCTTCTGCAGAACAGAATGAGTTTGCTATTATCTGATTTGAACCAAGTTAAAATAAGTTACATTATTAAGAAAAAAGACTAAAACTGCTTTTCAAAATTTAAAGGTGAAATTTAAAAGAGAACTCTTTCTTTATTGTCACTTTCCCCGTAAAAAGAAGAGAAATTCATTAAATGAAGGTGACCTGATGTGACTGTCGCCTATGCCCTTAACTGACATTCCATATATGAAAAAGTGTTCCACGTTGTTCCATAGCTCTTCTTAGTGTTCCAAACTTTTCAATTAAAAATTTCGTTATTCTGAATTTCAGAATGAATGGTTTCGAGTTGAAATATTTAAAATGAAATTATGTAATTATAAAATTTAACTTCAGCTCATTACTGAAGAAGTTATGGAATAAGAAAACTTGTAAAAATAACTTCTTTGGCCAAGGCCTATTGCACTAAAATAGTAAGACCAACTTTTATTGTCTTAATTTTTTAAATCTGTGTATTTAAAACACTAACATTCGGAGCCCAGAATTCGCTGTTATTGCTTATTGCCCAATAGGAAGTCTGAAATATAGAAAAATAGTATTATGAACGTTTCGATCTGCTTCCTAGAATTTTTGTAATTAAAATATTCTCTAATTGATAAAGTTTAAAATTATTATAACAAACTACCCTAGTTGATTGGTTTGTCGATTTTAATGCCAAAACAGCTAAATATGGATATACTGCGCCAAACTCATGGCCGATATAAAAATGTATTTAAAAGGCCAAAATTTTTAATAAAAGTGAATTAAATAAAGGATGATTAAAATTTGAGTGAAGAGAAAGAATTTGAAAGAATTAGAAGGAAAAATTAGAAAGAATTTGATATACAAGTATAAGCTATGCTTCCAGAAGTGATAAAACTCCTAAGGACAAAAAAAATTAATAAATCTATACTTATAATAAAGCTCAATGTGTGTGTGTGTGTGTGTGTGTGTTGGCGCTCTACAGGCCAGAATGTTGGACCTACAGTTACCAAATTTGGTACATGTATACCTTGGAGGTCGGGAATGTGCATCTCGGAGCCCTTTTTTCAAATTTTTAGTTAGAATTTGAATTAATTAAAATTTAAGCGAAATTTCAACGTTTTTCCGCTAAAACTTCCGAAAATATTATCGGACAAACATGATTTTTACATCAAATTAAAGATTAAAAAATTAGCTTTCTAATGGTATCAGTTTTTAAATGTATAACTCAAGTTTCTATTTTTAGCAAATTTTTAAAGAAATATTTTAACCATGTTTTTTTAGCACGTGACTGGATAAAATAAAATAAATATAAAATGTGATATTTCCTACAAAAATAAATGCAAAGCAAAGGTTTTTATGATCGTTTGCAATATCTAAATCATTTATTCAACAAATCTTTATTTATGGTAAACCTGATTGAATTTAGACAGGATATGCATATAAATCCCGATTTAATGGCATATTTCTATAATCGTTTGCAATATCTGTATCATTAATTCAATAATTTTTTCCCTTCCTTTAAAAAAAACATATTTAATATTTTGGAAGCATAACCGATAATTAAAACGGATTTATAAAATTAAAGAATATTATTAAGAAAACGTGTTCTTTTAGTACTTTCCACCCATCATCTTCAAGAAAATATTAATTTCAGGCCAATCAATGCCCGGAATTACTTCAAGGCTAATGAATATGTGATTTCATTGAAACATTTAGAACGCATTTCCATGGCGAAGGAAGCATTTAACTGCGAGTGTTTTAACGTAACTGTCATTAACAGGAGGCACAATGTAATTTTATAAAAACTTTTAAATTCACCCATTGAAAGATAAGCCTTTTTTAAATCTTTTCTTAAAAGTAACCCTATCCAGATTAGCAAAACTGTCATAAAGCTATGGTACCTAGTCAACCCTAGCAGGAATTTCCACGGAAGCTTTGTGTCTATCATAATAAATAGTATTTTCAGTTTCATATGATATATTTTCATCACATTATTATTAGTAACGATTTGATTCATACAGAGCTGACCTTCTCTATGCAAGAAGCCATTTGGGGCCCCATTTGCTTATGATGTAAAGAATAATACAAATATGAAGAAGTATTATTTGTGCATCTTTTATTAATGCGTGATTTTGCTTTAGCTAATACATCAATTACTTTAATAAAAAAAAACTTTTTTTTTTTTTTTTTGCAATTGCGGCATCACAAATTAATAAATGGAAAGATTGTGATAGGCAAGTCACATAAATTACCTGTGGGTTTAGAGAAAGTATTCTAGACTGTACATCTTCCCTTTCATGTTTCTACCATTGTTGTATACTTGCCCTCTGCAATTCATTATATTTGAATCAAGTTTTCTTAATCTTTCCAACAGAGTTTTTACTATTCCTCAAAGCCCAGAAAAAAGCATATAGCTATTGATTTAAGTTTATTTGAACCCAGCCTCAGCGGTCAGAAATCGCCCCACTCGTCTTAACATGTCTGAAGGGGATTTCTTTATTCATAAATCAACCCCTCCCGTTTTTTTTTTTGTTTTTTTTTTTGTTTTTTTTTTTTTCAGCATCACCACGATCATTGCCTATTAACGGAGTCAGTCGACGCTCAGCCAACCACGTGGAATCAAACTTGTATGCTTTCAGTACTTATAAAAGCTATTATGGTTCTGAACACTATTTTAATTTTTAATCTTGGTGGGAACCCTCTCAATCATGGAGCCCGGGTGCAATGCACCCGCCACACTCTGAAGATGGGCGGGCCTGGATTCATGTCTACGGGTTTTCCTTTGACAGGCGTTAATGTAGAAGAATTTTGATAATCGATTTATATAAAAAGAAGGGATTCGTAGACTTGCCTTGAAAACGAGCTTCAAACTTTTAATAGGGAAATTTTGCAAACTTTAGTCAATGCCTTTACACTTTCATTGTTGCGTTCTATTTTTGCATTAGACTAGATTTCATGCTTTTTGTTCACTGCTTAAAGATTGTTAAATTCCTGGGTATCTTAGGATCTAAGGGATATTGAATTGGTAAACGCTGTTTTACTTATTCGGTCACTAGATTTGGCAGAGTTTGAGGGACGTATTAGAGACAACGAGATTTCAGCTGTGGTGTTGCCAGAATAATTAGAAACAAAAATAGCAGACATTTTTTTTTGAATCAGTGGTGTAGTGGATGTTTTTTAACCTCACAAATGTAACTATTTCCGGGCAATATAGTATGGGTATTTATGGGCTTTTTTGCTTCCAAATATAAAATCCGATTTTTAATTCTTCTAGAATTAAAATTCAGATTTTATATATTACTTTCTTTTTTTATTTCCTTGCAAACCAGTCTCGAGAAAATGAAATGTGGTCCCTTTTGAAATTTACACTTTTTTCAAACCAGAAATATCAGTTTTTTCATGCTCGAATTCTTCACTATGAGGAAACATCTTCGTTTTGCAGGAAATACTTTTCGAATGGCCGATAGAAACGATGGAGGAGATTAGGTATGTATGTGGAGAAGTAATCGATAGAATGATGCATATTATCAGCTAAGTAATCAAATTTGTAATTATACAATGTTTCGTCTGAAATAGCTGTCCGTCTATTTCAGGGATGGGCAAACTTTTTCGATCGCGGGCCAAAAATCGAAAAAAAAAAAAAAAAAATAACGTTTGGCGAGCCAAGATGAATTTTTCTAAAATTTTTTAAAAAATATACAAGTAGTACGATTTAATATATTAATGAGAGGAATGAAATTGCGATTTCATTTTTAAAAGTTCCTTATATTGAGGTTCGAAGTGATATGTACTGATTCTAAGGAACGAGGCTAAATGCTCAACTGTCAGTCTACTTCTGAAATAATTCTTTCTAAAGTTCATAGTTGAAAACACTTGTTCACACATATAAGATGAAGCAAACATTGGGAAACTTATTTTCGATAATGATTTGTAAAACTCTAACTTTGGCATATTTAGAAACAATTGCTGGAGATGATTGTTAGATTGCAACTCAATTAATTCGAGCTGCAAATCTGACCTCACTGCTTCACAATTTACGTTGAATGGCATTATAAAAATATCCAATTCTGCTTGAATGGCACTGAAATCTTGAAATCTGCGTTCGAACTCAAAATGCAGTTTTTTCAAGCTATCTTCATAATTCATAATTCTTCATATCTTCATAATCTTCTCTTCATTTACTGAGGGTATTGAATTTAACCTCGGGAAATGAGATAAGTCGTTCTTACCTAGCTGCCCAGCAAACAAATTAAGTTTTAGTTTAAAAGCTTTGGGATGTGACCAAATATCGTCGATAAATTGATTTTTCCCTTGCATCTTGACATTCAAGTTGTTCATATGACAAAGAAGATCTGTGAAAAATGCAAAGTCTGAAAGCCATTTTGAATCTTCTAACATTTCGCACTCCGCAGAACACTGTTTCTCATGGAAGAACGACACAATGTCGTCTTTCAGCTGCCAAACTCGCTCGAAAACACATCTTGCACTAAGCCACCTTACTTTCGTGTAATACAGTACATCAGAGTATTCAGATTGCTCTGAAAATCTCGAAATTGCCTGTGAGTAAGCCCACGAGATCGAATAGTAGTTACAAGCTTCACGACTGTATCAAGCACGGGTTTCATATTCAATGCAGATTTACACAGAGCATCTTGATGTATAACACAATGTAGAAAAACAACATTGTTCCCGGGATAGTTTTGATTAAAGTGTCTAAGAAATCCAGATTTTTTTCTGTCATATTTGGTGTTCCATCGGTCGTAATATTACATATATTTATTATAGGTACTTTCAAAGTTAAAAGCCCTTCCTGAAATTCACGAAAAATATCATATCCCGTTGTAGTTCCCTTTAAAGAACGCATGCACGCCAGTTCCTCAATAATTTCAAAGTTCTCATCAACACCTCTTATAAATAATACAAATTGAGCAGTATCATTTATATCAGTGCTTTCATCCATAGCTATGGAACAAAATTTAAACTGGCCAATCTTTGACTCTAATTATGATGCTAAATTTTTATCGATGGCTTCCATTCTAGAAGTCCTCGTTTTTCGAGATAAGCTTACAATCTCAAAATATTTTTCTTGTCTGGACATAAAACATCACAAACTTGGAGCATGCATTGTTTAACGAACTCTCCATCACTGAGAGCTTTATTATTTTTAGCAATATTGTATGCTACAATGTAACTTGCATGTGTAGCTGCTTCTTGAATACTGTTTACCTTTTTGAAAAAATTTTGCCGGCCTGATAATTTTTTACAAAGACTTTCTGCATTTTGTTTTGTTTTTTTCATATTCGGACACTGCTTCGTAATTGGAATTCTTATGCTTAGATGTGAAATGACCGGAAATGTTATATTCTTTAAAGACTGCTACAGCTTCATTGCAGATAAGACACACTGGTTTATCTTTTACAACTGAAAAAAAAAATATTTCCATGTCCATTCATCATTAAAAGCGTGGCACTCTGAATCAACTTTACGTTTTTCAGTAGCCATTTTGGGATTCAAATATTTTACGAATAACCCAAACAAGCATTAGCTACGCTATACTTTGAATAATTTCACCACTATTCACAATGACGCTATATGTCCACAATCTTTCAACACGTAATCAATAATATTAGAACTGGCGCCAAAAGAAAAAGCCGTTAGATGGAGCTTAAAATGCGCAGTCTGCCACATGTGAGGTCTAATTCACTTATATTGAATTCCCATATGTCTGCTTCACAAGAAAAAGATAACGCTTGTTGGCGCCACTTTACAGCTATAACTAATAAATAACTTCCGCTTTTAACATTTTACCTATTGAAAACTGCCTGTGTTTGCTATTTCCTTCTATTTATGTTTTGTGGAACAAAAATAGAGAATGTAAACAGATTACCAACTCTTTGAAAAAAAAGGAAGAAAAAATATAATATTTAAACAAAGTAGAAAAGGAGATGGATATATAATATATGAATATTTCTTTTAATTGCCTCTGACCGGCAAATTAAAATTCTATCCGCGGGCCGGATAGAACCTTCCGGTGGGCCGGAGTTGGCCCGCGAGCCGTAGTTTGCCCATCTTTGGTCTATTTGAATAGATATTCACCGCACGTTGGTCAATCTCAGAATATTTAATTTCGCAGTCATTTTTCAGTTATCATTCAATTTTTCTCTCCAGGAGATAACTCCTTTCGATGAAGTCAAAGTAGCGAGTGAAGTTACAGTAACTAATATCTTTGACCAAGATTTTATGTTTAAAATTTGTGTTAATTCTTTTGAGGAACTGATTTCAATCTGCAGATCACCAACTCGAAGTTTTAAAAAAATTATTTAATTTCACAGAGAGCATTAAAAATTGCTTTCCTCCCTAGGAACGGAGAAATATCATTGAAAGGTTCTGAACAGTTTTACATTATTCTCAGAAAATTGTTTGAGGAATTATGAAACTATTTTGCTCGATTCATTGCCCATTTAATAAAGCACATATAGTTTGGTCTTACGACACTGATAGTAATTCAAATTCGACGGCAACGTCCCAAAACTGAGCCAAGAACAGAGGACAGCTAAAGGCTTTTGGCCTTCCCCATCTTGGCGCATAATGTAGTGCTATACTAGCACAATACGCCCAGATATCGCAGGAGGGGTAACCACTCTTAACGCGAAGCATAAAAAGTGACACCTTCCCTTTATTCGTAGTAGCTTAACTCAAATTGCTAGCTCCTGGTAGAGTGATACACCGTGTATAATAGACTACTTGTCTAATGGGATGCTACATATGTCCGATAAGTTAGAGCTTAGCTGTCCGCGAGGAGCAATAAGTAATTAGAGTGGCTATACCTTCTCATAAAGAACTGACTCGCTTTCCGTTGATGGAAAAAAAAGCAAACACCAGTAGCTTAAGAAGAGAATAAGCAGGTAGAGATTCGTACTCAATTATGCTAAGTAATCTACCTGGGGCAAGGTTCTGATTTATAAATATTGAATGATAGGCTTGCACATGAAAATTGAAATTGTTTGAAGAACTTTAATATACATACAAAGAATAAAACACTAGAAAATTTCACTGATTATACTATTGAAGGTTTGTATATATATGCAGAGTGAAATTTGTTTTTAAAAATATAACCAAATGTTATCACTGCTGGAATACAAATTCTTTTGTCTTATGCATTGACAGATCTTTTTCAAAAGAAATATTTTTGTTTTTGTAGAAATATTCAGCATAATTTTATTTGTAGATTGTACTCCTTTAAAAAATATTTTTCTCCCTTGATTTATTTCAGAATTGCAAGCGATTTTATTACATAATTTTGACAATTAATTGGAAATATCAGATTTATTGAATATTTCAGCGACAAATTGTTTATTATAAATGCCGATTTGGTTATGATCGGATATTTTACGGAAAAATAGAGAGAAAGGAAGAAAACCTGTCATGGTTTCGGATTTTGGGATGATATGACATAAGAAAAAATGATACATGTGTACAAAATAAAACAACGAGTAAGCATTTATAATTTTATTAAAACTTGATTTGAAAATCACAGTTTGATTTTCTTATCATAGATTTGTGAATCTTGCAGACGAATTCTTTCTTCCATCTTCATGTTTATTGTAACTTTTTCCAAATTCAAATTTTTGCTTCTGATTTTTGAAATAAATTTTCAGGCTTCACAGCATGTTTTGCCTTCGCAGAGCGAATTTTAGATTCACCTGAAAGAAATCAATAAAAATGAAGCTTTTAAAAATATAGAAGTCTTTCAATAAGGCGAAAATTAAAAATACTAAGGAAATTTGACAACATACCCAATACAAATGTCTGTATTATCCAACTTATCTGAAAAATAGTCTAAAAAGCTCCCTACAATGGATTAATGCATTCCTTTGAAAAATAATATCGTAAAAAAAAGTTATATTTTTTCGTCATAAGTGTTCGATGTACTTTCTTCAGTCTTTCCAATAATGTCTTTGCGATATGCTGGTTCTTGCCAAACATGTTGTATATGTCCAGGAAAACTTGTTGATAAATATGGTATGAACACAAGGTCTTTGACATACCGAACATACTGCACCTTCCTATGAACAACTTCATCTCAGGGAAAAGCCAAATTTTCAACAAATGAAGGAAGAAAATACACTCGCAAAATGTTCGTCAAAGATAAATTGATCCACAAACCTTTGATGAAAATATTGTAAAAAATATATTTATTTTGGGGGAGTTCCTTATGTTATGAATGTTAACATGGAAAATTTCCTATCCTCAAATTCTTAATGTATGATGGTTTACTTTGTCTCTTAAATGAAAAGCGACTTCTACACTAAATTCCCAATTGATTTCAAAAATGGTCCTCTTTCATAGCTTCATCCAAGAAAAGGCAGCACTTTAAACGCTATAACTCGCCATTCGATTTCATTGCATAATTTGAAATTTGTAAGGCTTAAAATGCAATTTATTTTAAATAGCCCAGACGATACACTGATGTATCCAAAGTTACGACTAACAGGAATTGTTAACATTCTCAACCTTCTCTGTTGAAACATTTGGTGGTTCTGAACATTTGTCTTTTCACAGGTATCTAATTCCCTAGAATCGGGCCTTCTGCATGAACTGCGCCATCGCGATATTTTCACCTGAATTCAGGCCCGACAGGGACTACTGACTGACTTTCTGCAAAGATGAGCATAATCAATGCATTTTGATAAGGGTCTTTTTCACTTTTGTTTAGAATTTCTAGTACGGCTTAATGAGACAGAGCTGTCATCCATTAAAAAATGAAAATATTTAAAAGGACATAATTTTCCGTATGTAATTATGGAAAATATTAAATTTTCACAGCTGACCAAATCTTTCCCAGCACTCTTGCACTAAAGATAGATACTTACTACCGCGAAAGGAATGTTGGTTTGACTGATTGGTCAATGTAAGTTTGGACAATACTTATTCAGCAGTCGACCACAACAAATCCTGTCGATACTGCTACGTCCAGTGGTAGCATGCTGTATACAAAAACGGGAAGACCAACCCCTTATGTCAAACACTTTATTAACACAGGTGACCACCCACCAGTTGCATCTACGCTTTACAGAGTTCACCAAAACAGAAAGAGACAAAGAAATTGACGAATTTTTAGACAATCATGCTACAAAAGAATGCGAAATTACTGGTTGCAATGCAGCTTACATCAACTTTGCGCGGGAATTAAGGACTTTAGACGATGTTTACTGATTTAAGTTCTGTCATTCATAATGACTATTGTGTTCCAGAATTTACATCTTATTTAAAACGTTTGAAAGGAATCTGTCTCAAATTAAAGAAAATATCTAGAAAAGTCAAGATCGTCGAAAAACATATTGCAGATAAATCTCATAAACCGAGCCCTAACTATAAACCTGATGATTTTGTTTAGGTAAAGCTTCACCCATTTGGTAAAATAAATCATAGCAAAACTGCAAAGTTTATGCTGAGGAACGATTGACCTAATATCATTCTGACCCAGAAATAACCATCTTTCTTAATAGCTAGTTGTGACAAACCTGATGAACCTTTAAGTATATATCATGCCTCAACTCTTACACCTTTCCGAAATGTAACACAGGACCAATCTCTTGTGATGCCTTTAAAGAAAAGAGGTCGACCTCCCAAAGAAACTCCGAATCTACCTTTCAGAACTCCGAACAGACTTCCCGAACGACCTTCTATTGCTAATGACAATCTAGGAACGAACGCCAAATTATTCAAAATCCCACCACCACGTTGAGATGGTCTTAAGGCCTTATCACACAGTGAAATTTCGTCAGCACTTTTCCGTTTCTGCCCTCAAAAACCGGTCAAGCAAGTTTCATAATCGACAACTTTTTCTAACCTGTTTGAAAATGTCGTCGGAAATATTGTCCGCAAACGAAATTCAACCGATCATGTGAAACTTTGAAGTGACGTCACACAAGTGACGTCACTTTCGCTGTCGTTTGCTGATGGAAAGTGCCGAGGATATTTTGCCGTGTGATAAGGCCTTTAGGCTGTGCAGGGGGAGATGTAGCAGTTACATAGCTATTAACGTCTCGTTTTGATACTAGATGGTGATGCCTGATTGGCTATCCCGTATGACATCCCATAATGCATTGCGAGTGTCATTAGAATGAGTTGTGACACTGTTCTGTTAAGTTGCGTGCGTGGTGAGAGTCTTTGTTCAGTGTGTGAATGTGGTTATTAAAAAAATGTTCCTGAAAACATAAGTGCTTTTGCTTCCTGCACAAGTCATAATAAGCTACATTCCACCACAAAATAATAAAAAATATCGATTAAGGATTTTAATTTTGTTCTTTAATATGATTGACAGGGTTTTTTTACAATTAATAATAAATACAATTTTATTTTTTAATGTGAATACGAAATATTTTCAATTGTTAGTATGCGCTTTGAAAAATCGTCTGAAATCGTTATTTACGAAATAGTCTGCGTTGTCACATTAAAAGACAGCTGAAATGGAAATCGCAATTTCCGTAGTTCTTTTGCTGCTGTAACGTTCGTTCCATTAGTAATTTATGAAGGTAATTGTGCGAGAATGGGTCGGGTAAATGCATACTGCTTCTGTTATCTACACAATCATGTTTAATGTGCTAGTGAAGCTATTGAATTCCCGCTCTTGCTGGTAACGAAGTCGTAGGATTTTTTTTAAGTTCAAAAATTCCGCCTGATACCTTCTTCAGGTACTGACAGGCGTTACGTGCTCTAAATTTTGCTATTTACACAACAGACCGGCGTAGCTGATTTGAAAAACTTCTGCAAAATTATTAAGATAAGCAGCGATAGTGATCCCAAAGATTTAAAAAAAATTAAATAAAAATCGCAGTTATAAATTAAATAAATCTCAAATTAAAATCAAAATTTTAATATTTATCAGTAAAAAATTATAATTTTAATGCTTACAGTGGTAACCGTAACTGTGTCACTGGTGTTTATTTACTTTGTATGCCATCTTTATTGGCAACTTGGTATCGTTGGAGCAGCAAAGGACACACAATTCTTCACTGTTACCTTAAAATTCTGCATTTGAAATCGGAGAAAAAAATCAAAATCTTAAACATGATTTAAAAATAACAAATGTAGGATTAGACATCCTTAACATAGGATTTAAAAATAATACTTATTATAAGCAATTCTCAATATATAAGAATTCGAAAGTATTTTCAGCTGAAAGTGAAATCTATACTAAACATAAAGCAATTAATTTTTCACT
Organism: Argiope trifasciata; assembly: GCA_026543055.1. Taxonomy (NCBI): domain Eukaryota; kingdom Metazoa; phylum Arthropoda; class Arachnida; order Araneae; family Araneidae; genus Argiope; species Argiope trifasciata. The sequence continues at coordinate 479,420 of JAPMOQ010021195.1, read as the reverse complement.
TTCACAACTGCATTTTGTCTGTTACATTAATAATAATCTTATTTGAATAAAGGGGGCGATAAGTGAACTTTAATTTGAAACTCATAGATATTTGAAGCCAAAATCAAACAAATTTTTCGAAGCAGCAACCAAAATGATAAAATGCCAGCATCAATTATAAATTTGAAGACTCTAACGAAGTTTTTTTTTTTTTTTTTTTTTTTTTTTTTGAGGGAAAAGATGTTTATCCATGTCCCAAATTTCCTATCAGATGAAGAACGTTAGCCAAGGGTCCCAATCCTTGTTACCGAAACACGCGTGACAGAGCCTGCACTGAACCGGGACATAAAAATGGTGGTTCATCAGGATGTCGGACGCCTTCTTCAGGTGTTTCATCCCCCCCCCCTCATCACAGTACTATTTTTTAAACAATTCAATGACATATTCATAAATTTGATATAATCAAAGAAAGCTTGAGAAAATTGAGACCATGAGAAAATTGAGTTCCTCCCAAATAGAATCCGTAATCGATTCCAAAAAATTAAAGCTCATCACACAGTACTTTAGTATAAGCACTATACATATCTTTTCACACACACACACACACAACTTTTAGTATAAGTACTTTAGTATAAGCATACACTTTAGTATAACAGAGCACAAGTGCTTTAGTATAACAAGCACATTATCACAGTCCTAGCACAAAAATGTAATTATCAAAATAGTTCAAAGTAACTAGAAAAAAGTTTCTAACAATGAAGTGCAAAATAGTAAACATCTTACAAAATTTTTTAGCAAGGTATTAGAAGCTCTTTTGTCTTACTAGTTCTAATCGCCCATCTTGGAGTCCAAATAATCACCATACCACAAGAAGCCACAGCAAGCGAAATAGGACCTGGTCATAAAAATATAAAAACATTACGATTCAAACTTTAAAAATGACTAGAAATAAAAAATTTCAATAGTTATCAGAGGATCACACGGTCACGGTCATTACACGGCACTACATGATTTAACTACACAAGATATACCAAACTATAACTACACAATAATATATCTCTACACAAGATAACCAAATTATTTTCAAATGAAAAAAATTACTTGTATGTCGTGTCAGTTTTTTTAGGTACACTCTTCAAAGTCACCACAAAATTTTCAATATCAAATAATATTCTGTAATGCTTACCGGCATGTTTGCGCCAGTCAGCCAAGGGGCAATACTTCAGTTTTTTTGCCCCTCGAAATGGATCCTCTTCCATTTCGGCAACACAAATGTTGACCGCCCTCTGATGCACAGATTCAAGGCGGTCATAGTCCTTTTGGGCCGTTTTGGTCCACCGTATAACATAAGCCATCGTATGCGTAGAATATTCACAAGATTACAACACGTGGACGTGAGCACTACCGAAAGTTAAGAGGGAATGACCAAAAGGTAATACCCTATTGAGAATCAAGGCCGAACTTTTTAGCCAGCCAATCAGACTACAAAGAATTATGACGTCAGAGTAGATTAGGGCTATAGTGTCGTGTCCTAGCGCCATCTCTTGGGTTGTTAAAGAACCAGAAAGCAAGCGTCCTTAACTTTAAAAATAATAATAAAATAACAGTAGTAATACAGGCATTCAAGAGAGCTCTAAAGACTTTATTCCAATTAACGGCATAAATAGAGCTTATCATTTAAAAAAACCCATCAATTTCTTGAATTCTCAAAATATGATTTTATCAGCAAAAATAATGAAGATATTATTACGTTTTGACTAAGTTTATTTTGGAGTTTGCCTAGTATATTGATACACAAATTTCACACACAATTACACTTTAACACAAATTTCGAATATAGGCCATGGGAATGTTTGAAATGGATCAGAAAATTGATTTCTAAAGACTAAAAAGCAATTCAAATAAAGAAGACATTTCCCACGAAATTACCTATCCATTTTTACTCATTAATGTTTTATTTACTAAACCATTTCAGAAATACTATTACATCAGTTTATTAGCATAACAATTCGAAAAGAAATATTTCTTCAAAAAGAGTGGCATAATTTGAATCGATGTTGGTTGAATGAAGGTTGAATTAATTAAATCAAAACAGGGGTCCATGTCTCTTTTTTGTTTCTTGATATTCTAATATTTTCCATTTAAAGTCATTCACGTCTTGAAGTTCCTCAGAGGTAATTAGATATTGAAAATTAATGTCAGCTTTGTAAAGATCAGAAACAAGTAATTTCTCATCTGATTTGACCCCCGTCAAGAATTCGTGACATGGTTTGGAAGAAAAGTAAATTTCAAGAAGAAAGAAGTATCTAGAAGAAATTAATTTTCAAGAATGTAAAAGTAAAGCTCAAAAGAAACATTTCTTCCTTCCCTTCATAAAATGGAAGAATGAGCCATTGATGTAAATAGTTGGGAGTTACTGATATTATAACTGATCTTAAAAGTTTTTTCTCCTTCCTTCCGTACATCTTTGTAGTGTTTAAATACTTTTCTTTTCAATTTTTGTTACTATCAAGTTAAAAGTTAACGAGTAGTGTATATATATATACCGGGTGGCCAGAAATAAAACACCCCTACTCTGACCTCCCTGGATATCGAACTACTCAGTGTAAAGGCTTGAAAATTTGTGGACATACTATTCAAAAAATGGGGAAACGGATTTCACGAAAAAAAATTTAGTTCCAGAAATCACCGATAGGTGGCGCTGTACCACTGGACGTATGCTGAAAAGACACAAAAACACGTTTTAAACACATTTTATTTGAAAGTACCAAGCATACATGAAACAAGGACGTTATCGATGCAGGGAATGCTGCTCAATATGGTTCCCTTCCTGAAGATGTAAAATGTGAAGTCTGTGGACAGCTTGTTCAACTGCGGATCGTAACTGGTCATCTGAGATGCTTCTCACATGCAGACTGATACTCTCTTTCAAATCTGCCAAGGTTATCAGACGTTCTCGATAAACAAGGTTTTTTAAGTGTCCCCAAAGCCAAAAATCACACGGATTAAGATCCGGTGAACGAGATGGCCAAGTTGTCGGAAACGCGCGACTGATTATTCTGTCAGTGGTGAAATGTTGGCGAAGAAACTGTTGCACAGGGAGTCCAATGTGTGGAGGTGCTCCATCTTGCATAAAAGTAATGGTGTCAAGGCATTGGCGCTGCTGCAAATGGGGTACAACAAATGTTTCGAGCATCCTTTTGTACCTGTTGGCCGTCACGGTACATGTCTCAAGGCCATTGGAAGTAACCTCTTCGAAAAAGAACGGTCCAAGGATGAATGTGGCTGTGAATCCACACCAGACTGTAACTTTCGGTGAGTGGAGTGGAATCTCTTGGAAGGTACGGGGGTTTGTCGTGTCCCATATGCGACAGTTATGGGTGTTCACTGTTCCACTGAGGTGGAAATGGGCCTCATCGCTCCACAGAATCTGCCACGGCCACGATGCATCCACTTCAACTCTAGCAAGAAATGTCAATGCAAAGGTCAGTCGCATCTCCCTGTCTGTGGCCAGCAATTGTTGATTAGGGCGGATTTTTCTGAGTACGTTCCACACTGTGCTATAGGGAACACCCAAGTGTCGTGACACTGCACGTGCACTACTGCAGCCTAAAACATTATCCATTGACTGTTCAACAATACCGGTGGCAACATCTTCAACGACATCTGAACGAACCGGTTTGCGTCCTCGACCAGGCTGAACTCCAAGATGTCCAGTTTCCTCGAATCGAGCGATCATTCTCCTGAGAGCTTGTGGAAGCAATGGTCCCTTACGCAAATCCTTAAGTCGGCGAAACTCTCGAAGTGCTGCTGGAGCATTTCCTTTATTCTCGTAAAACAACTTCACAAGCAAAGCGCGTTCTGGCAGCGTGACAGCCATCACTAATAAGAATGACATTCCCCACCTTTTAACTTCTTTTATACCCAGAACATGGCTTCTAACCATGCTTTATGCAAATTTTTCTGGTTACAGTATGAAATTGCAGTTACAACGGGAGTTCTAGTTTCTTTACAATTTTTATTTTCCATAAGGGGCAGAAAAATTAAAAAGGAAGCATGGAAGCATTCCATTCCGCATAAACATTTAAATTTTTATTATTATTTGTGTCTTTTGATCATAGTTCCAGTTGTGCAGCGCCACCTATTGGTGATTTCAGGAACTAATTTTTTTTTCGTGAAATCCGTTTCCCCATATTTTGAATAGTATGTGTACAAAATTTTGAGCCTTTACACTGAGTAGTTCGATATCCATGGAGGTCAGAGTAGGGGTGTTTTATTTCTGGCCACCTTGTATATATATATATATATATATATATATTCAATTCCTACTAAGGTCAACAAATATTTTTTTATTTTAGTTACTTTTATTAAATAATTATCAAGAAAATAACTGAGCATTATTTTCGCGAGAGTAGAAACTTACATTCTTCACCTTCATATGAAAAATACTGAAATCCTTGCATTTTACCGATTGAACTGCTGCCTGTTGATTTCCATTTTTATTACAAACTCTAAAACTCTATAAAAAGTATTAAAAATAAATTAAAGTTTATGAAAGAAAAAAACTGTATTAACATCAATTGCTCTCAAGTACAAGTTTTATATATTACTTAATATTTTTTTTTAATTAGGCGACAGATTTGGCGATTATTTGTCAACTTGGCGATTCTATTTAAAGTATTACAAATTAATTTAAACAATGAAATAATATTTTTAAAAAACTGTATTGGCATCAAGTGTCATCCATTACAAGTTTTAAAAAATGTATTTAAAATTGAGTGGATGAATAAAAAGTATTTTATTAACGATTGAAAATTTGAGCAAGTTACACACACACACACACACACACACACACACATATATATATAGGGAAAGTGTGAACTAATAGTAGGAAGTGAAAAAAAAAGCTTTAATTATAATGTTTAAAATTTAATTTTATATGTTTCATGAAATATAATATTAAAAAGTTTTAAGTGAAGAAGTTATAATATGGAAAAAATAGTACTGAAATAGTTTGTTCCATGATTGTATTCTTGATTTAATGAATATTTTTGTGTAATCTAGAGAATATTTTGAACTTTTTCGTTCTAATTTCGAATTTTTTATCTAATTTTTTAAAAAATTGTTTTATATATGTATAGCTCAATCTCTCCAAAGAAGCATGTACATTTTCTTTAGCTTATGTCTCCAATTGTTATAAATAGCTAAATATCTTCATGCTCAATACTTTCTATCTTTGCAGTTTATGTTTATTATACGTGAAGGATAATCTAATTAGAGATTAGTTATTTCATTTTCAGAAGTATATATTATTACTAGGTGATATTAATACTTTGGCGAAGCATTAATAGATGAAAGACCATGAAATTATATTGTAATCATAATTTCATAATATAGTTAAAGTGACCACTGATAATTAGAAAATTATCTTATAGGAATTCCAGGTCATCTTTCAAGAAAAAATAAATAAATGTCACAGAAAATAAGACAAGCAGGCATCAAACATAAAACAGATCATATTCCAAACAGCAAATAAATGGGAAAAAAAGTTATTTTCAGTTCAAAGTAATGAAATCAAAATTGTCTTTGTTTATGTTGGATTTTTTTATTTTATGAGGATTTGATTGCAAATTATTATTCTGGTTTTACTTACTTGGTAATAATTTCATTGCGGTGAGATTTTAAGTCACTGATTTCTTTAAAATTTTAATTTCGGCTTGTATAGAAATTTCGAATTTATGATAAATTTTCGAAAGGAAAAACTGCATTTGTTAGGTTGTATGCAGTTTGGTTTTATTCGGAAATATATTGTATATTAGCTTTTACTTAACCAAAATAGAAGAAACTTGTTGCCGCTGTAATCCAAAACCGAAGCCTTACTTGAAAACATTTTCAAGAAACTAGTATAAAAGTTTACTAAAAGTTATTACTCTAAAAAAAATATGACACAAAAAATAAAGATATTTTCGTAAATGGAACATAAACAAAATAAAATAAAATGATCAATTATTATATGTTTATATTATTGTTTGAAATTTTGAATAGTTAAAAGGGAAAATTTAAATTTCACAAAAGGACTTGTGATCCGCATTCTTTTCTTTTAGGATAACAAGTTGTTAACATACAGATGTATATTTTCAGAAATTAACTGATAACAATGAAGAATGGTAAATAAAAATAATTACATTTTCTTTATATAGCTTTAATTTTTTTAATATAAATTTGGAAACTTTTTGGGTAATTTTCTCCCTAACCATGCTAGAGATCAGGAGTGATTATAGTGAAAATGAAAAAAATCATTTTAAATGAATTAAGCAAAACTATTTTAAACGCTGAGCAAATTAGAAGCAAAAAAGAAAACCAGTTTTTTTTAAAGGTAAAAGGAATTGTTTTCATGATTACGTGCACTTTTATTCAGTGTAGATTCGAAATTTGAATAAAGATGCATGTATCACGTGAGCATGGACTGCCTCCATCTTCAATCATAAATCTTTGCATGCAACTATAATTATATAAATAATATCGTCATTTTGGAAAAGAGACCCATATTAAATAATTAATTGCTTATATCAATAATCAGACAATACTTCAGTAAAAAGTTTGCGGAATAATCAATTATTGAATTCAGATGGTCCTGGATTACCACAGAGAGAGGATCGAATAATCTAAATTTTTGAAGCAATTGCATTTTAAAAAATGGGTCCAGAAAATTTTTAAAAAAAAATTCTATTAGTCATGTATGCTAAAGTTATGATTTCATCCTATTTTCATGAAAATGTTTCATAACTTTTTCTCTTCTACATTTAGCGATTTAATTTCAAACATTCACTTCTTCACTGTCACTGCCTAATCTTTCTTTACAAAATTAAAATGGAGGAATACGCACGTGAACCTTGGTTGGTTTGTATTTCTTCTTTTTGGAAAATCAGTATTGTTATTTTAATTTAATTTTATTAAAAAAAGGAGATATATGTTTTGTTTAAAAAATTCTCAGTGTTATCAAAGTAATGCTATTTTATTGTATTGGATTAGAACTTGATGCATTGACCTCTACTAGGTTGCATCATTCATTAAAAGCCGGCAATGGATCTTGTTTAATATTTTTATTCAGGCTATCTTAATTTTTATGTATGTTAAATTCATTTTTATTGTGCATAAAATCTATTGAAGTAGTATTTTTCGTTTATTTTTAGGAATTTTATTCTGTTCTTTTTTTTTAGTCTAATATCTTCAAAAATTTTTCAGGTTAAATTTTTGGGAAGATATTAGTTAATTTTTAAATGAATTTTTTTAAAAAAATTTAATTTTTAAATAACTACGGCTTTAGGAATGTTTTTTCAAGTGGTAATATAATGCTTATGCTATCAATACACGCGTGGAGTCTTTAATTCCTGATTTCCTCTAATTAGAAATTTTAAAAATCGATAAAAGTTTGTCTGTTATGCACTTTGCCCTCATGAGGGAGCTGCAAGAGAAAGATTAGATCGCTATATGCCAAGGAAATAATGTATCTTTTTTTTTTTTTTTTTTTTAATTGGAGGCTTGAGATCTGTTTAACCCCTGTCTGTGCTGGCATTAATTTGGCTTTATGTGAACATGAACAGCAAAGATTCAGACAATTTCTTTTAGATGTTGAGGAAATTTTAAAATGCAATTATAGAATTGGTACAAAACAGAAATTTGAGTATTTAGATAAAGTCTTCTCCTGCTTACAAAATGCTTTCTCTTGTTGAAATTTATGTTAAAAAAAGCATTTATTTTGATTGAGGAATGATAATAATCCTTTTTCGAGATTATATCAAAAACAAAGACAAAATTTACTAATTTTAAAGGCTGTATGTTCCTTAAAATTTCAAATGTAAACTATATATAAAATATTGATTTTTCTCATTCTTTCAATAATTCTATAGGAAAAAAAAACTTTAAAAAGTCAGTTTCATGTGAATAAAAAGGAGAAAAGGAAATAAGTACAGAAATGGTTTAGGAAGGAAACAAGGGGGAGGGGCTAAAATCAGGGTTGCTTTTCCTTATTACAGATCTTATTTTTGGCTTTAATAGAACTTAGTTCCATGAAAAAAAATGTGTTTATATACGAATAACCAATAAATATAAATGAAGACTAAGTATCTGACTCCGAAGTCTGAGGAACATTCTGATATGCAGGTTCAGGATGATTATATGCTTGGTAATGTTCAAAAATGGGTGCTTGTGCTGAGGATGTGTAAGTTTTGGATATAACTGCAGAAGTGTTGTCTAATTGCATTATTATGAAATTCATATTTTAAAAAAGTCAAATTACTAATTTACATACCATTATGGGATTCAGCCTATATATTCTGTAGATATTTTATTATAATAAAAATATATTTTAAAATTTTTTATAGATTATACTATGATTATTAAACTGAGTGTTTTAAAAGCAATTTTCTCTGCCTTTTTGAAGCATATGACTGAGAAATAGCTTTCATAAAATATTGTGGACTGAAGTTGGTTAATAAGGCTGAAGTACAGAAACAGTTTGTAGTGCAAATGCTGTTTGGTTTATTTCCTTCAGTTTAAAAGAAGGTAGTGGAAACTCCTTCAGTTATTTTTTTTTTCTTGTTGTTTCCCCACCTTATACTAAGTATTTTTTTTTTACCTCTAATTAAAGTAACACATTTTTATGGTGTTTAGAATCAGAAAGACATACATGGACATTATTCAGAAAATTTTTAGCCATAATTAATGTGATTGAAATTACAAGCGATCCAAAATATTTAACTGAAGCGCCGTCTTCCACATGTGATCTTTTATCAGATAATTAAAAGATTGTAATTCTTCAATACATATATTAAATGTTTTTAGCTAGTTAGCACAGTCTGATCTCTTAATTTTGTTATTTTAAAAATATTTTCATAATGTGACTGAATACATTTTTAGATATAAATTTTGTTTTATTTTGTGTTATACAAAAATTATTTACATTACAGTCCATGGAGAATCGTGGACGATTGTGGTGGAGCCTTTACAATGGGCTGCATTGGAGGTGCCGTTTTTCAAGCAATAAAAGGCTTTCGAAATGCACCATCTGTGAGTATTGCTCCATTATTCTTTAATTTT
>JAPMOQ010021195.1:407507-430822 GCA_026543055.1 Argiope trifasciata | reverse complement strand
TGATCGGTTTTTGAAGGTAGAAACAGAAAAGTGCTGATGAAATTTCACCGTGTGATAAGGCCTTAAGGCTATTTTGAGGCGGACCTCATAATGTTGAACCCGGTCGGATGACAGGAGGTCTTTTGGCCTGCACGGTCAGGTAACGAGGATAACACCACCTGGCACTCAGCTCTCCACACCAGAGGGAGGACATTTGGCCTGACGGATTTAACGTGCTTCAGACATGCTCACACGACGCTTCTTCAATGGAATCAGGTCACGAAGCTGAAACCCTCAGAAGCCGACACCTTAACAACAGGTCACAGCGGCTCTATCTTGAGACCGAAAAAAGACATTTTTAGAGCTATGACGGATGAAATTTAATATCTGGATTTCATAGCACATTTATAGATTACTGTAAATTAAAACAAAATCCATTCTGGGTAAATCTGTCCGTCTAGTTGTTCGAATATAACTGATTACGATTAAAATGTCAAGAAATTTGTTGTTGTTTTTAATTGCACGTCATTGACCAGTCCTCTGATTAAAGAGCCGTTGCGATTTAATCCGAATTGTGCGTCTCTTGTTTATATTCAGTAGCACTATCTGGGGCTAAGAGTACGACGCGCTTCACAACCCTTTTTATGAGGTGGAAATTTATATATCTCATTCAATTAACCACATATCGTAATTTAGACCTGGATGAGAGAACGATCATCTCTGATCCAGTACCTCCAGTGGTATTGCTTTCGACATGGAAGATTTTCTGACCACGATAGATTTCTACGCTCGCCAGTCACCACATACGCGGAGATTCTTTGGCAGGTAGGGTTCGAATTGACAACCTATGCGAGTCCAAAGCCCTTCTAAGCAAGCTATTTCGGCCCTTCAGAAAATGTAAATGTAAGAAACAAGTCGAGATTATTTAAGTTTAGAATCCAAAATGTGCGTTTGAATTAAATTTGAAAGTAAATTGGTCGAAAGATGATCATCTATTTTATCTATATTTTCAGATTCATGCAAAGACAGCAACTCAGAAGTGCTACGAATTTATTAAAATTTGGTGTGTGATTCTATGATTCATTTGCAACCTTATGTGAAGTTTTCATTTTATTATGCGTAAGAAAATGCGTCCAAAATTCTGTTTTCTTTATTACACTTTTAAAAATATTCCTCGAATATGAACTCTGAAAATAAAATTCTGAGCACTTGTGTATACGGTCTGATCCAAAATCCGTGTTCTTGCAGAGGCAGAGCTAGTCTTTTCCGGGATGGTATGCGAAAATGTTTGGGAGAGACCAGTCCTATTTGTTAAAAAATATATTTATCAGCTTTCTTTTAGAGAAATGTTTTATTTTTACTGACAGTCCCCTAATTAGAGCGTGGGGTAAAAACTTTGCCTCCCCCCTCTCTACTTCATTAATGAATTGTGCATAGAAATTGTCCATTGTGTTTATCTTTAATTAATTCTAAATTATATTTAATCTTAAAACTAAAAACATTCTTAATCTTAACTCAAAGTACCACATTTAACCATTGAATTTAAAATGCAATCTAATAAAAGATTTATATTAGAATGCTTCCTACAATTATCTTAAGCTTCTGTCTATAAGAGAAACTAATTATCTCCTAAACTAAATATTAATACATTTTACAGAGATATTTTGTTTTTAAAAAAGTTCATTAAAGAAGGAAACGTAAAATAAACTTTCTGTTCGATTTGGGGACACCCTCTGATGTGGGGGCTAATGAGCTCTGGATAAACCTGTATTTTTATTATTTAATTATATTTGATCAATTTTGCTATCTTAATATTTGCATTGTTTTATGCGATTAATTTGAATAGTATAAATTTAGATTTTTACCGTTTAATTTTATTTTACCTATTTCACTTCTTTTATAATGGCAAAACATTTATTTATGTTTGCGCTTTTCTTTTAAAAAAATATTTTTATTTTAAAAATTTTAATAATTTTAAAAATATTTTAAAATATTTTTAAATATTAAAATAATTTTTAAAAAAACATCATAAAATAAGGTAATTATCATGAATAAATCAACAAAAAAATGAATCATTCCCTATTTATTCACAAAAAAATTATTAAAAAACTGCAAATAAATCATTTCCTGTTTATTTACTAAAAAAATCAGAAAAATGCTATGATTTTTTCAGACTAGATGTGCTATCGAAGATCGGAAATTTTTTTAAAAGATGCTTGTCGTTTTTCTATTATAGAATCTGTATTTAAAAAATATCCCCGCCCCCTCCAAACGAATTATTCTTCACAACCCTTCGTATTCTTTTAAAAAAATTAGTTAATTATGTTAAAAATTGGCAATAATTTTGAACTTTAAGCAATTATAATTAAAAAGGAGGTTTCTGCTGGGAAAAAAATCATTCATATATTGTTCCAAAATAATTTTATCTGCCTCAAGGATTCTAAATCTGTGGTACATGAATCATTAATGATGCACATGCCACCATCAAAAATGCCACCATGTAAAATGCCGCCGTTTTAATATTTATAATTTTATTCAGTTTATATATATATATATAACCACAAAAGCATTAAATAATTAAAACCCATTTCCTAAATCGACAAAATTAAATCGAAACTAATTATGTCGAAATCGAAATTAAAATTTAATTCGGAATTAAACAACAAAAAGTTCCCAAAGATGAAATAAAACCTACTTATGAAACAAATCTAAATTAATATAATTCAGTTAAAGAAACTAATTATGGAAAAGAAGCTAAAAATTATTTCGTATTCGAACAAGTTTAAAATTTAAAAAAAAGAAAAACAATCGTATTTAGTGAGCGCAAATGCAGCCACAATTAAAATACTTAAATTACTTAACAATATAAGCTATATAAAAAGAAATACAATAGAACCAAAATTACAGCAAATAGAAAAAGAATCCTTGTCTGAAGGTGACCCTTGAAAAAGTCTTTAGGTCGGATTCTTTTTCAATTTGTTATAATTTTGATTCTATTGTATTCCTTTTTACTTAGCTTATATTGTTAATTTTATATATATATATATATATATATATATATATATATATATATATATATATATATATATATATATATAAAAATCTGATAAATATATTCTAGTTCAAGAAATATATTAGTTTGCTTTTAAATATTTCATTAGATAGAAATCTCATGAATAAGTTAAGAATAAAGATAATCCATGCAATTTTCGTCTAAAAAGAAGATATAAATATAATTGTATTTCTAGAAAAGCCATTGAATTTTTAATATCTTTCAAAGTATCTTATTTTAACAAGAATGCATTTCCAGTCATATTATTGATTAAAAAGGGATATGACACAGTTTCAATTTGAATCCTTATGTTTGAAATTAATTAATGTATAACAAAGCAGAATGTAATTGATTAAAAATTATATATGTTTTTATCGGTAATAAATCATGAAATGAGCGGTTCTGTTTTATTATTACAAAAAAAAAAAAAAAAAAAAAAAACGAAGCTAAATTTTAAAAAAGGCAGAAAAAAGAAAATTTGCAAAAGTATTAAACCGTATAAGTTTTCTACATATAAATTATAAAAGTATAATTGAATTATATGAACATAAAGTTTCTAAGTTTTTAATATAAACTTTCTATCGTTGTAATCTATTGATTATTTTATTGAAAAATGATTTATGATGTTACATTTTTTATTCTTATTTATGTGGTATAAAATTTAAAAAGGTAGAGAACCCCGTTTTACTTCATCAGAGAATGTTATTTAACAATACGATAGATGGCGTTAGTGTATCGGCTTTTGCCAAAAACCTGAAGTTCGTTGAAGTTGCTGAAACTTGAAATAACTTATAAAAATATATATTTTTTTAAATATTTAAAATGTTTTCATCGGTGAATACAAATAGGATGCGTTAAATCAAATATTGGATGTGTGAAGTGATAATTATGAGAGATTATTGAAATTTTAAACAAAGTAATCAATTTTATCATTACAAAAATGCAAACGATATTCGAACAAAATTAGACTTGTCTGATCTGAATTTATAACTTTTTTTCTTAAATAGTAAACAACACCAGTGAGAACACACAAAAAAATTGCAGTAACAAAAACAATGAAAATTATTATAATAAAAGATATACCTCAAAAAAAACTTTTTTTTAAATTAGTTAGTAGAGAAAAATTTTACAGATTTGAAATATTAGTAAAATCTTATGTATTAAAATTCAAACTAATACAAAAAATGGGTTTGTTAGATAATATACCTAAAAGTTAAAAATTTTATTGATTTTTACATAAAAATGTTATTAAAATTTTGAAAACCTTTCTTAGAAAAATCAAACTATGAAGTAATTGTGAGCTATAATCTAATAATTTTTCTGTTCCACAGTCCGTTCTATAGAAACATTTATATGACTTTTTCAAATGCATATCGCATCAGGTAATTTACTGACGTATAATACATACAAACGTAATCAAATTAAAAGACATTCCGAGTCGTATCAGAGATAAAATATCAGCCAAAAAGATTTAGCTACAAAATGTGATATTGTGTTTAATTCATTAAATTAATCCAATAATGCGTTTTTCTGTAAATTCTGTTGATTTTCAGTGTGAATGAAAAATATTACTGAACGACAACTAAGATAAGAGGATCAAAGTAAAAATTCAAAACAATTAAAATTCAATAAAAATATTAGATTAGTTTATTAATTAATGATATTTAATTTTAATATTTAAATTTAATATGATATTAAACAGATTGTACATAATTTAGATTCTTTTAGATTATTCACAATAGAGAATTCGAAACATTTCTTTATTAATATTATAATGATTCAGTGATAGGGAAATGTTTTATTTATTTATTTTTCTCATACCTAGTATAGAGAAAATTTAATAATCGTATATTCGAACCAAAAATTTGACATATCTATACGTTTTAGGACCACCTCGAGTTCGGAGAAACACATTTTTAGAAAATGTCCATCTGTCTGCCTGTGGCAAAGATAACTCAAAAATGCTTTGAGCTAAGCGGTTGAAATTCGACGTTGGTCTTTAAACGAAATTTGCGATTTCTATCAAATTTTGCATAAAATCTGATCAGCAGAGGTCCATCTGTCTGGCTGTTCGAATATAAATTAACATAAATACAAAACGAAACAAGATGGATAAATAAAATTCGATACGTAAATTTAACATCGATAGTGTGGACACCTGTCATATTTAGAGCCAAATGCAGCAAACAACTGACTATTTGTACATCTGAACTTTCAGAAATATGGACACATTGACTTTAAATACATCCGATTTGGAACGAGATTTTGTAAATAATAGTACAATTTTGTGTCAAAATTTCAATCTGTTGAGAAAAAAGTATGTAAAACACAAATTTGGTTTTTGAATTGTATTAAACCCATACCAGGGATTAATCTCTAAAAAAAAGTCGCCAAGGATGACACGATAAATTCTGCCAAAACGGTAAATTCTCGCCAAAAGTTAATATTTCATAAACTGTAAGTTAATATCATGTACGGCATTCTCAAGGACCATATCTATATGAGAGAGTACATGAGGAAGTTTTAAATACTTTTATTATTTTATTATTATTATAGTTTAATTATTGGGAAATTGTGTCGGCATCCAGACAGAGCGTCTTCCTCGTGGTCTGGGTGTCCGGGTTCGGGCATGAATGTTCTTCTACTGTGTTCTGTGAAGTGTGTGAATGATTACTCCCCCCCCCCGATAAAACAGGGGCTGAAAAAGTTAATGTGCTGCATGAAGTAGCTAAGTCGTTCTCTTGTCCCTAGTTGGCTCTACTGAAAAAACAAGAGACGCTTACTCGACTTTAATCACTAACAGATAACTGTCAATGGGCTTGTAAAGTGCCATAATTCACAACAGAGCTGAAATTCTATGTAAAATTTTGGCTTTATTTTGTCTCAAAAAGGGTGTTCAAAATACACCTTCACTATATTAACTATATTACGAAACACAAAAAGTGCATGTGGGAGAATCTGAAAATAAAAATCTAAGTGCTCGTGGCTTTCACGTCCAGGTCAATGATACTCAATTTTTATGTAGAAGAGTAAGAATATAGCCTTTTTATTATTTTTTTTAGATCACCTGCGAAAATGGTTCAGAAAGACTAGCTCTATTAGTTCTGATCAATTTATTTTCTTTTAATTACCAATTACAGTGAAACCTCGTTACAACAGTATTTTAGGGACCAAATAAATATATTGTTGTAGAGAGGCATATTGTTATATCTAGGGCCCACATATTTTGAGCATTTAATAAGAGTTCTTATTATTATTATTATTAGTTTAAGGTGCATAACATACTACTTTTAAGTCTATATTTAGAAGAAATTAATTTGTAAAATACTAATAATAGTGGTTTAAATACTAAAAAAATAAATAAATAAGATAAATTCAGAAAATAAGCACAGAAATATTCACATACCTGAAAACACTTTTTATTGAAAATAATCTAATATTTTTGTTTGTTTATTCATTTTTTTAACTGTTAAGTTCACCAATACTGTATGCATTGAGTCTAGTGCACGAAAATGTTCTTTATTTGTCGACGGAAGGCTTGAAAAAAATGGCCATAGAGAATTCACAGATTGAAGAGCTTCCTGGGATGACAATAAGGACTGCGATGGACCTGTATTATCATCATCATCAATATCATTATCATCTTCATCATTGTTTCCTATCTCATCAGTAATTTTAGAGAGAATATCTTCATCAGTAACTCCTGCGAAAACCATAAGAGTTGTTAATAGTCTGCTGTTAAATAGTCTTCTATACTAATTCCAAACTTTTTACCGCTTGTTTCTTCAAGTTGGGATACGGATTTTTTGATGTGCAAAACACATTCTTGATCATCTGAGAGATCATTGTCTATGGAATTTTCATCATTATCAGATTTCTTATCTTCCATAACACAAAGACCAGCCTTTTTCCAGCAATTCCGCATGATTTTTTCTGTTACTTCCCACCAACTTCCACAATATCCACTATGAGTCTTAATAGACGGAAAAAATAACAAAAGAAAACGAAAAAAAAGCATTTGAAAATCAAAATATTATTATAAAGGGAAAAAATAATACTGAAATTTAGATTGAAAAAATCGTTTTACAGAGGTTTATTGTTCTAGAGAATATCGCAATATTGAGTGGAGATTAACATTAGTTTATATGCAAAATCACAGGGACCACAAAACATTATCGTAGTAGAGGGAGTTATTGTTGTATCGGGTATCGTTGTAGCGAGAGTTTACTGTAATTAAATTTTTAACACTGCCCTTAAAATCATACATGACTCGTTCCTCAATGAGGACATCTGTTTTATATTGTATGCCTAGATTCTATAAC
Organism: Argiope trifasciata; assembly: GCA_026543055.1. Classification (NCBI taxonomy): domain Eukaryota; kingdom Metazoa; phylum Arthropoda; class Arachnida; order Araneae; family Araneidae; genus Argiope; species Argiope trifasciata. The sequence goes on along the minus strand of JAPMOQ010021195.1, from coordinate 423,469 downwards.
AGAAAATAGCCAATAGAACTGCAGAAAAACTGCAAAGTATGTATAAATGAAAAGTACATAAGCGAAGAGGTTGTAATTACAAAAGAAAGGTAGAGAAAAAGTACAACTTTCAGTATTCGGTTGTACTTTTTTCTGTCTTATTTACTGAAGCAAGCGAAAAACGAGTTGAAACAACTGTCACCAGTCAAATGACCTGGAGCGAGGGGTGGCAAAACGGATGATGGTGGGAAGGAGGGTGGCACTCTACCCCTTTCATGCCGTGGCCAAGGACATCGAGTCGAGTGGGTCCCGTGCCATGCATTCCAAAGAACCCTTTTCTTGATCGGTTTGAACTGAAACAACATCAGCCCCGAGGCAAGCTGAGCGCAAAATCCTACCCAAATCGTAAAATTCAGCGGGTTTATTTTTTTATTTTTTTATTCACTTTTTTTTTGTTGAAAATGTTACAGTGAACCAGCGGGTGCTGACACGATCTAGAGTAAAAAGAGCAGTATTTTCAGTAACGGATTGAAAGTTTTTTTTTTTTTTTTTAACAAAAAAGAAATTGTAGGTGTGTATATATTTATATACTGGACATATTTATGCCTTCATGCATTTATTGAAAAATCTTAGTCAGCAATAAAAAAAATCTGTGAATCAAATATTATGTTTTGTTTCTTTCACTTTTAAGGCCATACCACACGGCAAAATATCGTTGGCACTTTCAGACAGCAAACGACAACGAAAGTGACTTCACTTGTGTGATGTCACTTCAAAGTTTCATATTATTGGTTGAATTTCGTTTGTGAACAATATTTCCAACGGCATTTTCTAGCTGGTTAGAAAAAGTTGCCGATTATGAAACTTGCTTGACCGGTTTTTGAGGGTACAAACGGAAAAGTGCTGACGGAATTTTACCGTGTGATAAGGCCTTTATAAAAAGTGTAAAAACATGTTCAAGTATACATGTTTTCTCGTATACGTAGTATAGAAAAGGTACAGCAATCCTCAAAAACTCAAACTTTAACGAATCTGCACGTTTTAGTTCGAAAAACACATTTTTGGAAAATGTCCGACTGTCAATCTGTATTAAAGATAACTCCAAAAAGCTTTCAGTTAGATGGTTGAAATTTGGTAATCAGTTTTCACACTAAATTTCCAGATATCTACCAAATTTTGAGTAAAATCCGTTCAAAGGAAGTCTGACTATTTTAATATAAGTTAATACGATAATTGCAAAACTAAGAGAGTTAAAAGATAAAATTTGGTACTCAGATATAACATCTATAGTATTGACACCAGTCAAATTCTGAATCATATCCAACTATGAGTTGACCAGTCTGTACTTTTAGAAAAATGTTCGTTAATTCAAACACGCATTAAATATATCACAATTGGTATAAGATTTTGTGATACGGGCAGTTTTATGTCCAATTTTTGTTTCAATCTGTTGACAAAAACGTGTCTTAAGCACAAATTCGATTTGGGAATATTATTATCGTATGCCAGAGATTAATCGCCAAACAACCCGCCAAGTATATTATAATAGACTCAGTAAAAAAGATAAATTTGAGTCAAACGTTAATATTTCGTAATATTGTACGCCATTTCCATGTAAGGCAGGCAGCATGGCATGTTCAAGATTATTAAAGAGTATGTGAGAGAGTTTAGGAAAAAACATTCCCACTTTTTTTTTGTACAGATTGAATAAATTATTAAATATCTGCTGATAATAAAGCAGAATGTATATGTATACTGAAAGACAGTTTGAAGTAGAGTCAACAAAAGTGGCACAAATATACTACAGAGGATAAAAATATGTATTACTGGGCGAATTTTTAAAGTTGAATTAATTAAAAATTAAGCAACATCTTAACATTTCTTTGCAGAAATTTCTGAAAATACTATCGTTCAAAACTGACTTCGAAAGCATTTTAAAATTTGAATAATCACATTTTTCATGATACCATTTAAATTGAATTTTGATTTTTTTATGTAATTTTTTTTCATTGTTGAACTCAGATTTTTCAAGCTATTTTCCTCCTTTTTCCAATTATTTAATGGTATGATTTTCTTCCTTTATTACACACTTAGAGATTGTATTTAATACAGGAGTAGTTTGCACAGGAATAATAAGAAATGATTGATACTGTAGTAAATTAACCAGATAGTTAAGTTTTTGATAGTTTTCTGATGTTATAAAATTCCATTTCTTCTTAGACACAAAGAATAGAACAAATGTAAAGCAATTAAAATTTAGCAATATCTTCTATAATTTGATGTTTAAAAATCGTTTTCTCTCGACTTAATCGTGAACTTCAACTTATACAGGAAAGATTTAAAATTAAGCAAAGCCAATTTTGCTGGTGAACCATCTGGCTGCTAAAGTGGATGGTTAATGATAATTATCAAAGCTTATTAACATGAATAGTTTAAGTATTTTAAATAAAGGAAGCTTAGAATATTTTGGAAAAAGTTTAAATTTTATTTTGCTTATCTGTTTAGATGTTCGTTTGAATTATTTCTAAGGTCATATAGAATTTAATGGATTTATTGTTCTTCAACTCAAGTGATCTGCCGTGAACTTGTTGGTGGAAACTTGTTTTGAAATAAAATTTTACAGATCTTCTGTATGGAGCTAGTACTCAACTCATATTAAATGTTATTAAGCATATATAGTCACCCATGAATGAACCAAGGAAATTTGTTAAGCGAGACACTTGCAGAAGAATCTTCTTACCATCTGGTCACTGTTTTGAAGGAGTAGTCTTTTACAAAGTATTCCTAAAGTATCATCAATACGGTCACCAGAAAAATTCAATGGAGTAAAATTATTTTCAATTACACTTTAATTAATTTAATCAATTAATTAATTATTGCATATCAACTAAATAAGAGATGCTAATATGATGTTATTTCTGTTAGCAGTGGCGCAGGCTTTGGGTGTAGACGTTAAATTATTTCAAATCATCATTATTGATTGAAGGGGGGGCAGCGATTTTCAAAAGTCTGTAATAATTAAAATATTGAAATGAAAATATTCAAATAAAAGTTATTTTGTTCCGCTAAAAAAAGTGTGTGTTTTTCATTTTTGAATGAACTTTGCAAGTAATCTTTAAATCATAAAATTTTTGCTTGCGCTGCTTTTTAAAAAATCCTCAAAATAATCTGCCATCAATTGACTATATCATCTGTCCAGTTATCAATCTCCAATTGTCCATAAACATTGGTGAAACATTTCGCCTTGTATTGCCAAAACCTTCAGAGAAAATGGTCTAAATGGCAGAAAAATTAGTTATAAAATGAAAATACAAATTCATTAAAGTCTCTGAAATTGTTTAGCATACTTTTAGCTAAATCATCTTAGTTTCCACTGCCGTCTTTTAAGCTCAGAAAGGACTTAAAGACGAGGATAAATGGTATCTAAGCTTTTTGTCCTCTTTTAATAATAGAATCCAAGAAATGGCGATAATTTACGAACTAGAGAATCAGAGGATCATCAAAAATTCCTGATTTAAGTTCTTCTGTATTTATTCCCGAAGGATCGTTTTCTGAATTCTTTTTATACAAAGCACGAGGTATCCTAATCAACAGCTTCATAAATGGTTTCGTTAACCCTGGCTTTACGTGCAGCAGATATGGAACGATTCTGTTTCGTCCACGAAAGAGATTTCCTTCGCTAACAACTGTTTTCTCTTAAAAGGTTATTTTACTTCTATCCAGTGGTGTTGTCTGGGCCATGTTTTTTCATAAGTTTAAAAGCCAAGAATATTACAACATAGCTTTCTTACAGGCAAGATGGAAGTTAGTTGTTTATTTTTTAGTCTCACACAAATTATCTACAATTCGAGATCTTCAATCTTCTTTACTAGAAAAGCAGTCGTATTCCTTTACTGATTATCGTACAATTAGTTGTGTTAGAAAAGATTGTTTTTCTCTCTATATTTTTCTTTTATTTTATATTTCCTTAAAACATTTAAAATCAAATGAATGAAATACAGTAAATTATTTTCTCTCTAAATGCGATAGCTGAATTTTACTTCGGATTAATTAATAATTAATATTTATAATATTTTCCTTCAGTGAAAGAAATTAATTTTGTAATCCAAATTAAATTCATGGAAGAAAAAATATCTTCAAATCGAGAAAGTTTGCTTTAATTTGAGAAGGAATGATATAGCTGTTTACGAGTTTTTTAAGTTTAACTATTTATAAATTTTGAAAAAGTGTTAAAAAAATTTGAACGAATAATTTTTTTTCTTCATTCATATACAGATTAATTGATTTCACAGATTTAAATAATTTTTTTCACATATAAAAAAAACATTTGAAAAAGTGTTCCATTTTTATGTTACATTGACCTTTTAAAAGATGAGTTTTGTTGTCAGGCTGAATTACTAAAAGCTTTGTTGGTAAAACTGCTAATTAAAATAAGAGTGAGAAATGACTGTTTTTTCCAGAATCTCATAAATTAAACTTTCTGTAAGACTGCTTGAGTATTCATTTATAAGATAGTACAGTTTTGTAGCAGTCCACCACAACAAATCCTGTCGATACTGCTACGTTCAATGGTGGTGGGGTGGTCGGCCGTATGTAAGTACAGTTTTGTAAACTGGATATATATATGTTACATTAAATGCAATAAACTGGGTATTAATCACATTTACCGGAACATTTGTGTTTTATAATTTATGCTAAATACAAAGCCGTTAGATGGACATTTTAAAGGTAACTGCGTTTTAATTCAAAATTTTTTGTTACATATTTAAAAATGGCTTCAAATTTAACGAATTTTACATTAAATTCTGAAAAGACCTTTCGACCTCAAAATATATTTTAGCATTATTATTTTTTTTTCTGTCAAAACACCTCCAAAAAGGTGAAAGTCATACTTTTTTCAAAGAGAGTTCCATGGAATACAACATCAACTACCGAAAAAAAAAAGCAGATGCAAGAGCTTTCCCTGAATTTTGATTACAACTTATATAAAATGCATGAAAAAAGAAGAAAAAAAAATTAAATTCCCTTCAAAATGTAAGTTTTTTTTTCTTCCACCTCAATTTTACATCGCCCCCATTCCCGTATGGTCCTACCCTTACTAAACCTACCGGGATAGGATAGGAAAAAAAAAAGATATAAAACCAAGCCTCTCCCCCTCCAAATTTAAAAGAGCCCAACTTAAAACGTCTGCTGTAAATTATAAAAGAAACTTTTAAAAAAAAAAGTTACGCGCAACAGATTTTCTATTATGGAACCCATCTGCTTTAGCCACTCCTCCCTTTCCCTTCTGAGCGTTGAGAAGTTTTTATTCTGAAAGTAAAAAAAATCGTTTGAAGTTTAAAAATCTGGCGCGGGTCCCGTCAGCATGTTCAGGAAGGCGTAAAGGGGACTTGAGGGAACAATGGAACTTCGGTAAAAAATGGATGGCGACCCCCTAATCGGCACGTGGCTTCCGGGTTCGAATCTGGGAAAGGACAAACGAACTTTGAACGTTAAATGCCTCTCCCTCAGGTATTCCCCTCCTGAAGAGAGGATCAAACGTTGGGTATTCGATGACTCCCCTTGATGTTCATTTCGAATTAAAATATCTGCTAAATACTTGACGCTTCCTTGATAATTCTACTCAATTCGAGTGGCATCCAGTATATTATTATTTATTTAGTTTCTTCTAACATTCCTTTTTACTTTCTTGCATATTTAGAACAAAAAAAGTATAGTAATCATCAAAAAATTCATATATTATAGTATAGTAATCATAAAAAAATTCATATATTATAGTGTAGTAATCATAAAAAAATTCATATATTGTAGTGTTGTAATCATCAAAAAATTCACATATTATAGTGTAATAATCATCAAAAAAATTCATATATTATAGTGTACTAATCATCAAAACATTCATGTATTATAGTGTATTAATCATCAAAAAATTCATGTTTTATAGTGTATTAATCATCAAAAAATTCATGTTTTATAGTATAGTAATCATCAAAAAAATTCATATATTATAGTATAGTAATCATCAAAAACGCGATCCAAACCCAGAGTTTGCGGGTTCGATGCTCGCCATGGCTGTTGTATCCAAAGCTTGGAATTTTAGCTTGTTTTCTTAGTTATTGTTTCCTTATGTTCTCTAACATTTTAGATTTTTCTTTGCTATGTAAATTATTTGTTTCTAGAATACTCTGTTCTTCTATAAAAACTGATACCACTAATCGTGGGCAACTTCTCGACCTTGTAAAGTTCCAAGTCGCTACTTTCCTTCAATAAACTTGTTTGTTGAAAGCTGACGGTATGTTTATTTAAATCTTCTTGACAATTCGAACTCTAGAACGAACTAAAAAAATGTCCATCCATCCGTCTGTTCGTGATAAAGATAACTCAAAATCTCATTAGGCTGGAAAGATTAAATTTTATAAATGTTTTTTGCATCAAATTTGTAGATGTCTAATACATTTTGAATAAAATCCTTTCAAAGTAAATCTGTCTGTTTGACAGTCAGTCAATAAAATAACTGTAAAACGAAGAGAGCTACATAGATAAGATTTAGTACCCAGACACCTATCAAAGTATAGGTTGACTGCCTGTTTGCTCTGTGGTTATAGAAAAATGTGAGCAATATAATTCAAAAACGTAATGATTTAAATTTATCAAATTGGGTTTAAGATTTTGTGACTATAAATCTAGTTTTGTGTCAAATTTTTTGTTTCAATCGAAATGCATCTCAAACATAAATTCGAATTTTTGATGTTATTAACCACATGCCAGGAATAAATCGCCAAAAAAACTCTCAGAGATTGCGCATAAATTCAGTAAAATTGCTAAATTCACACCAAAGGTTAATATTTCGTAAATATTGTACGCGAATGTTATGCAAAGCTTTTTAACTGGGGTAACATCTTTATTAAAGAGTATGCGAGAAAGTTTAGGCTTTTATTATTATTATTATTATAATTATTTTTTACTATTCCCTGACATTCAGCAATAGGCATCTGAAAATCAAAATTAGATTTTTGACGCTTTGTTTTCGGCCGACCTAAGCTCGATACAGAATTTTATAGTCAAAAAATCGCGCATCAAATTTTCATTCAAATTTCAGTTTTTTCTTTTGCTTGCTCATGAAAGTACAGACCCTTACAGAAATTTAACCCTTTGATGGATTTTATTCCAATTTTGGTAGGTGTGTACAATTTAGAAGCTAAATCTGCATACGAATTTCTATCCATCTTTCCATTCAAATCTCTTCATTTTGTATTTATCGTCTTGACTGATATATTTTAACACCTAGACCTTCTCTGAAAGGATTTCGGCCAAAATTTGATAGAATTGTATAAATTTAGTCTGAAATGCATATACTAAATTTCTTTCGTCTATACCAAAGAGCTTTTTATTTATATTTTTTACATACATACCTTTTTCCAGACAGACAGATAGACTGGAATAATACTTAAGATGTGTTTTTCGAACTCGTATAGTCCTGAAAGGTGAATATTCATCAAAATCTCGAGTTCGAATTTTATCACGGTTACAATCCTTTTTTTTTGTATACTTCTTTGCTTTATAAAAATTTCCATCAACAGCAATTGCACATTTATTCGTATTTTAAAATTTTCCACATTTTTTCGAATTTTAAAATTTTCAATCATCAGCAACTGCACATTTCTTCTTATTTTAAAAATTTCCATCAGCAGCAATTGCTCATTTCTTTGCAATTTAAAATTTTAACAGCAAATCCTTTTTTTTTTTTTTTTTTTTTTTTTTTTGCATTTCAAAATTTTCAGTGAACAGCAATTCCACATATCTTTACTTTTTAAAAATTTCATTCAAATGCAATTGCAGATTTCTTCGCATTTAAAAAATTTCTATCAGCAGCAATTGTACATTTCTTCGTATTTTAAAATTTTCAATCATCATCAATTACACATTTCTTCGCATTTTAAAATTTTCCATCAGCAGCAATTGCACATTTCTTCGTATTTTAAAAATTTTCATCAGCAGCAATTACACATTTCTTTGTATTTTAAAATTTTCAATCATCATCAATTACACATTTCTTCGCATTTTAAAAATTTTCCATCAGTAGCAATCACACTTTTCTTTGCAATTTAAAATTTTAATGACAAATCCAAAAAATTTTTTTGCATTTTAAAATTTTCAGTCAGAAGCAATTCAACATATCTTTACTTTAAAAAAATTTCATTCAAATGCAATTACACATTTTTTTTTTGGTAATTTAAAAATTTCAGTCAGCAGCTATTCCACATATCTTTGCCTTTTAAAATTTTCAATAAGAAACAATTGCACATTTCTTCTCATTTTAAAATTTTTAATCAGAAGTAGTTGCATCTTTCTTTACATTAAAAATTTTTTTTAATCAGCAACTACATATTTCTTTGATTTTCAAAAAGTTCAGTCAATGGCAATTGCGCATTACTTCGATTTTTAAAAAAAATTTTGCTCCACATATTTCCATTGTTTTTTCATTATCACATTTATTTGTTCAAATTATTAATAATTCCCCATTTCAATTAACAAAAATCTACTTCAGCCAGTTTTTGACGAAATAAATCAATACTGAACAGCAGTGTATAATGAATACTTTGTTAAGTATTCTTCTTTGCCGAATTAGGGAACATACGATTAAAATTGGCCATCTAGAATGCATTATTACTAAGCATAATAGAAACTGTCTGATAATAAAATGAAAATTCTCTTATCTCACTGCATCTTGAAACTATTTCAAAGCAATGAACAAAAAAGTAATTAAACTGCTTGGAATATTCCCATTATACAGCAATCAGTAAAGTAATAAAGATCTGCGAGAATTTATTCCCTTTCTAACAATAGGCAATTTAGAAGAAAATAAATGCACAAGCGGCGAATTTAAGTGGAGAACAATCGCTTTTGGATTTTCAAGACACAGTAAATATTAAATGAACTGAAGAAAAGAGAAGGGGAAAAAAGTGGAATGCAGTAAAGTTCGAAATTCAAATTGTTTTCGTGTGTGGCAACACTAGGATTTAAAAGAATAACGAGAAGCAGCTGGGGCAACTCAACTCAAAGGAAAAGGAGGGAAAAAGAAAGAGAGAAGGGGGACATGTTGGTTAGATTGGACGAAAAAGATGTCTGGAGTAGAACGGCAGCTGAAAATGTGAAATGCAGTATTGAAAAGTTGCGATTGTATATAGTTTATTTTGTTTATTAATTTGTGTTAAATGTGTCGTGCTGCTATAGCAAAAATGAATAAAGTAGCAGCTGAAAAATCTTGCCTGATGATTTGAAGTTTCTCACCAATGAATCATACGTTTCACTTTATTATAAAACCCTCATGTTTGGACAAGTTTTACTATGCTATCTCGAATTCCTTCGACAGCAACGTTCACCTTCAAAAAGAGCATTATCATTAATTCCAACTATTTTATCTGCTTCCACCTGCTTTCCAACCCTTTTTACGAACCTAACCGGCGACTCCGGCAACTACACAATAAAGAGTTAAAAAAAGAAAAATAAGCAAACGATAAATAAAAAAGATATTAGACGAGAAACTGGCAACCAAGTGAATAAAAAAAAGAAATTCTAAACACGATATCTACTTTGTAACTGTTATCTTACCTACGGGATATGTCATAAACCTCGTGTTAGGAACCAAGCGGTAAAATAAACAAATAAACAAAAAGAAATCAACGATAAATTAAAAAAAAAGGAATGAAGGCTATTCTGTTGGGGGTTAGGAGAAAGCGAAGTTTTTCTTTGACCCTTCCCTGACGTGAACCAAATCATAAGATCTAGGTGAAGGTTTTCCTTTGTATTGGAGAGGGGTGTTTTAGCGGGATGGTTAACCCTTTGAAAGGGCAGAGGAGGGGAAAAAAAGTGTCCTTCTCTATCAGTTATGGAATCCGCCCCGCGGCGAGACTGGCATGAGGTAAAAAAATCCTTTGGAACGATCCTGAGAGAACGACCACCCTTTCAAGGTCAAGAAAGCAGTATCTCTTCTGGAATCTTCGAGGTGGTCAACTAGGCGGCACAAATTGGAAGTTGCGAGAAGTCGTGCCAAGAATGAACAATGGAATGCTTTTTTTTTTCTTTCAACTTTCCATTTTTTTTTTTCTGTAGCATTTAATACAAGCACGAGGGTAAAAAAAAAATCGACTGCATTTTATATGCACCGTTGAAACGTGAAGATTTTCTCAAAAGTTGAAAAAAAAAAAACAATTCAGAAACAATTGTATACAGTTGTATATTTTGTCTATTGTATACATTTGTCTATTTATAAAAAAAATTCGGAATTCGTCGTACGATGAAACAGTCTCAGATCTGATAAAAGTTTATATGCCTTTGCATTCAACTTTTAGCTCCGCCTGCTAATAACAGAAATAATCTTGACGATCATTTTGCTACCGTTTTAGCAACCATTATTTTGGAAACTGAAACGTTGGTAGGAATGGGTTGATATCTGGTTTGGCTATACGAGGTACAGGTTTATATTGATACTTGATTGTACCTAATGCTTTTAACTAATGCTTCTGTATCTTATATAGCCGGAGATCGATTTATATTTCACCAAAATGATTGAAATTCACCATTCGGTGGATATCAGTTCTCGCACTTGTACCATAATAGGCACTGATACAAATATATTCAGCATTGGTACTTCGCTTCTCTGGAAAGGTATTAATAACGTTATTCTGATGTCCCCAGCTTTGAAATTTATAGACTGATAGTTGAGAAGAGAAAAGGAAAAGCTTTGGAGAATATTGGAGAACGAGGAAATTCGTCAGTGGTATTTCCATCGTTGCATGGAGTAAAAAGCTATAACGGGTGGTTTAGTTTAGTTTAGTTATTTTAACGTCCCGTTGTAAAGATATACTAGGGCTGTTTAGGGACGAACCTCGATATTTTGAACCACGGTCAGTTGACACCTGAGCTGGCATCCCCTTCTCCACATCGCACCACACAAGCGGGAGGACGTTTGGCCTGATGGATTTAACGTGCAAGAGGTTATAACGGTTACACGACGCTATAACGGGTAGAGATAAAATTAACTTTTATATAATTAAAATCTAATTTAAATTCTAATTAATTTACACAGTTTTATCTTAATTTAATCCATATGAACATTCTAAAATTTTCTCTTATTTCTTGATCCAATTCTACCTTTTTTATTCAATTAATGCAACAGATGCTCTGTAAAATTGATGACATCGACAAGCTCCCGCACTCAGAGTGAATGGTAAAAATGTGTCGATCTAAACAAATCCTGTTTAAAAAACCCTATAATTCCCTTACCTAAATAATTACGTGTAAAGAAATCCTTATCAGAATTTCATAGTATGTAATCATGGGGATAAATATTTCACTTGCTCTTTTCTTTCTTGTTTGTGATGTAGACGTTCTTCGTCACTTCTTGCTTGTACATAGATTTAACCTCTCGGGAAGAAATAAAGCGGAGTTTAAAAAGTCAAAGTCTCTTTCTCTTCGACCACAAAAACTACTCAGAAATATGTGCTTAAATTATATATATCAGTTATATATAAGTCAAAGAATATCCATCATGATATTATACATCAAATATTATAAGTCAATGAATATCCATCATGATACAAAATGATAATCAAATTCCTCTCATAGCGTCATCGAGGCAGAAAGTCGAACTAGGCTATTTTGATATCGATTAGGCTTATCGACTTATCAGATTGATATAATTATCATCCGCTCGAAAAAGTATGATTTCAAGTAGATTACCAGCCGGCATCAATCGATTGGTAATCTCCATGATCTAGCACTTGATATTAAAAACCAATAGAAAGTAATTAATAAGATTCGTTTGTATCAATTTCATATATGTGTGATACAAAGTATCAATGATACTACATCACTCAACCCTAAATGGTGAACACTGGATAGCGTTTCGCCTCACTGACGTAATGAAGGCGAATAACGACCTCTATTATTATTTTTTCCTCTATTGTCCATTGTAGTATAGCAAAAGTAATTGGTGTCCAATAATGGAGCGATTTTCAGGCTTTTTCATCATATGAGACTTTAAAAATGTGACAATACTGCATTAAAATGTTATTTTCATACTTTTGGGACATCTGTGCCTCCTTTGTAAGATTCACTTTACTTGAAAATCTGCAGGATCTTCTGAATTTAAAACAATTTTTTACCTTTTTGTATATGTACCATAAAGAAAGCATGATGATTGTCAAAAAATTTGAATTGGAGATTTTGACAGATTTCCTCTTTTTGGTCTCCGAATTCAAAAAACACATTAAAAAAAATATCCGTCTGCCTATCTGTGAAAATGATAAATAAAAAACGATTTGAACTGGACGCGTGAAATGGATATACGTTCTTTGCAAAAAATTTGCATATTTCTATCAAATTTTGAGAGGAATCAATTCAGAGGAAGTTCATTTGACCAACTGTTCTCTTATAATTTAACATAATAAATACGAAATGAAGAGTACTGGATAGAGAAGATTTGTTACACGGATTTAAAAGCTATAATATAGACACCTATCAAATTTTGAACCAAATCCAATTACGGATTGACAGTCCATTATTTTACAGTTTCAGATAAAAAAAAATTTATTACAAGTGCAATTTTGTATTAAATTTTTTGTTTCAACCGGTTGAGAAAAACATATCTCAAACACAAATTCGAATTTTGGAAATTATAAACGCATGCTAAGAACTAATCGACAAATTACTCACCAAGTAAGACACGATGGATTGTGTAAAAGTATTAAATTAAAGCCAAAAGTTAATAATTCGCAATTATTGTACGTCAATGTCAAATAACGCACTTTCCGGTTGGACAAATTTATTACAGAGTATACAAGAAAGTTCTTGGGAGACCTCTCTCGTTGATTTCTTTCTCTTTCAGTAATATTTGCCAATTTTAATAAAAAATTGAATGCTTTTATACAATGGCAGATAAAAACCTGTCCTCTTTCTGAGGTTATAAAATATTAAGAAAATCAATCAAATAAAAAAATTTCTCCTTATTATAATTTCAAATATTCATATGTGACAAGATTACTCACATCTTACATTTAAGTACGAAATCATCGCAATTTGTGCCTGTCTTTATGTAACCTGTAGGTTGAACAATCAGTGGCGTATGACTATATGAGGAGGGGGTCAAGAGAGAAATACATATTCCAGGCACAAGTCTTATAGGTCAGTCGCTATGGTAACAAACTGTTAGTGTCTTTATATTCCTTTTTAACGTCAAAAAGGTTAAAAAGTGCTTATCCAGTGCCATCAGTACCATTAACTGAATTATGTCTCTTAACACTCAGCTTTACTTTTCAATTACAATAATTCACGTTTGTGAACCATGTTTTAAATTTTTACATTGATGAATTAATTTTAAAGGTCAGAAGTTTTATCCTTTAATATTTCATAAGAAATGTGAGTAAAATTTATTTTGCCTAAGTATTATGCAACCAAATTATTTTCCACTATCATTCAAAGTCCTAAAAACATGCAGATTAACCCTCTATATAGCTTTTTATTGGCTTATTCAATGATTTCATAATTGTATTCGGCTTGGCTGTAACTTATCCGATCACAATTTTTATACTAGAAAACATTTTTCCCATTGGTTTAAAATTGAAAATTTTATCTATTAAATGACAGTATTTCAAGTGTCATGTTCTATTTTCCGATATTTTCTTAACTTATTAAAAAAAATTATTTTTAAGTTAATTAAGCATCGAGATCAGTTAGTCTGCTGGGTTTCATTTCAATTAAAGCTCTTCATATTCATGATTCTGCCAAGAAAGTGTTAAGCATTAAATTGTGACAAACATAGAACCGTGTTAGTTCAATAAAATGGCTGTATACCTGTTTTATCTACTGTGTACATGAACCTTTCAATTGGAATCAATTCTCGTGACATTATAAAGCCATTAAAAATTTAAATGTCTTAATAATCTAATTTAAACTGGAGGTTATTTATTTTTTTAGGTAATAAATTTAATTTTCTGACTTGTCACATGAACAACTCGAAAAATGAGCACAATTCTTCTTTCTTAGTTTTCCAGCATTGGAATGAAATCATGTCATTAGGTATTTGCAAAAACAAAGAAAACATTTTCTTTTTTATTAGAATGATAGAGAGTGAAGCTGGAAATTAAGTAAAAAAAATCTACTGGAATGGAGAAAACTAACAGAAGGGATATTCCCAAAACTTTCTCATATATTTTAATAATGTACTTGAGTGTTGAAGATATCACCAACCAGTATTAAATTCTATCCCAACTGCAAGCACTTTCCCCAATCCCAACTGACTCCAGAGCATGTTTTTAATTGTCAAGTCATTATCCGTTCCCTCTTTCTCTTTGGAGCACCACCAGTTGAGATCCTCCATGGCAATCGGGCTCCAGAGCTGGCAGGTCTCGTCACCAAGACTTTTGGTGGAATATAGACTTTATTTGCCCTATGCACCGTTATAGACACAACAACAACAACTTCAGTGATAATTAAACGCATAACCATTGGCGAATAATGGTTATAAAGAAGCCTTTTAAAATTCTTACCTTTTTTTTTTTTGCACTAAATCATTGTCGATGAAATTAATGCACAAATGCTAGATTGCTTTTGCTTTTTGTTCACCATCTTTTTCTCAAAGAAAATTTTAACACAGAGTTACGATTGTTGTTACAAAACCTCATATTAAATGTCATATATTTAAGTCACTACGTTTTTGAGTTATCGCGCATACAAACTTGTGAAAATGATCGACAAACGATCTTCAATGGATCTGGTTCCAAATTTGTTTGATATCAACACTTTAGATATTCAATCGGTGTATGAAATTTTATTTATCTAGCTTCCACCATTTTGTAGTTGTTGCGTTCACTTGTATAAATTGGTTTTTTTCAAATTTTTTTAGAAATTTAGAAATTACAAAATTGATGTAATGTCTAGATACCAAATTTCAGACACCCTTCAATAATTATCCTCTTTATAGAACAAACATAATTTAAAAATTTGGTTTTCGTACTCAGAGAATTCTAAAAAGTGGAAATTCATCAAAAATTTGAGTTCGAATTTTTAATAATTGCAATAGTTTCACTTTGTAAACAGCAAAACAAAAATTATAACGGTAACTAAATTGTTATCAGAGAAAAGATAATTTTTTAAATTCTTAATTAGTGAAAAAATATCATTTTATGCTTCATTATTTCGCCAATTTTTAAAGTTTGCTTCGAATATTTTCACTTTCGCTTTTATTTTTGAGTAGAAAGCCTTTAAAATCCGAAAGCTGTATTATACTATTATATATTGTTTTTTTAAGACTATTTCAATTTCTCTTATCGTTTGTATTAATTTTATGTGTCATTTTAAATTTTTTTAATTTTTTATGAAAACGTTTAACTAACG
Organism: Argiope trifasciata; assembly: GCA_026543055.1. NCBI lineage: Eukaryota > Metazoa > Arthropoda > Arachnida > Araneae > Araneidae > Argiope > Argiope trifasciata. Next base: position 408,094 of record JAPMOQ010021195.1, on the reverse strand, counting down.
GAACATCGAATCAACAAAAACATTCAACCTAGCTGTCTGAAATATTCATGCAATTATTTGAATAAATTTCACTTTAAAATTTTAGTTAAATGTTAGCGTTTTTTCAGAATAACTTCCAAAAATATTATGGTAAAAATAATTTTGCACTATCTTTATTTTTAAAAAATTATCTTTTCAGTTATATTAACGATTTTATGGTATATTATATTTTCTATGTTTAATCGATTTCGAAAGAAAATATTTTAATGACAGTTCCTAAAATTAAACTTCAGAATTCCGAACGAATATTTAACGAATCACGAGATACAGTAAATAGTTTATTTTATTGCCATTCTGAAAGAACACCAAGCTTTACAATTCTTGAAAAATACAAAAATATAATATAAAAAAAAGAATATTTGTTTTTTCGTATTTTATATACTGTCAAACTTATTTCGATAAAAAAATTGCCAAATTATTAATTGATTGCACTTAATATTATTTTTTCAACGCGCCAAGTAGATATAAACATAAGAATTAGAAATATAAATAGTATTTTCTGTAGAGTTGAGCGGCAACGCGCATTCAAATGAAAACATGAATTGAAA